>JAKGSA010001140.1:0-45107 GCA_033558755.1 Philaethria dido | reverse complement strand
TTTGCAAATGTTATTTAGCTAATAGAGTTGATCATTTTAATTTTATTTTCGGTATATAATTTGAGTATGTAACGGCTATAGGGTAATTTTTATATATATATATATATATATAAATTTTAGTTTTATGAAACTTAGACCTACAATAATGAGCCTGCAAGATGCTCATATCAGAGTTAATGCATAGGTGACTAAACTCAATCATGGGCTTTGCCTAACCTGACCGTAAACATGAAATATACAAAATTGTAAAGAAAAAGGAAACCGATTTCAAATAAAATTCATCGTAAAGTACAATAATGACGAATAATTCAAAAACTACTTAACTCAATTTAAATGAGACCACATCAATAGCAATAAAATTTATGTACAAACTTCGAACAAATTGATAGTCTCCTCAGTTTTTGGAGACCTGAATTTTTGCGTTTAAATTCACTACACAACGATGGCTGATCTAATAAGTATATACATCCATAGATATCAATTTAATACGTGAAACAATACTGAAAGGAAACTTTGCTTCCCTTTTTATAAAAAGTATCCGGACGAAGAACTACGAAAATTGGCACATATAGTGTACATGAAGGAAAAAATGCAGAAAATGTTATGTATAAATAATATTATACTTGGAAATAGATTAAATTAATAAAATAACTATTACAACACTACTATTGATTTGAAATTCACCTTTATGTAAAATTATATATCCGTTGCTAATGAAAACCGTACTAGAGGTATCTTGTATAAATGTATGTATCTATCTATAGCTTACCAATCGGAATCCGTCAGAACATTCTTTCCATTGAAGCTGTATATTTTCGGCGCATGTGTGAATAAAGCTCCCGAACCATCGAACATTTCACTCCAGGAATTAAAAAGAATGTCGCCTCTTATATTAACGACGGGCATTCTTGGATCCACCCATCTAACTATTGAAGCTAGGTTCTGTACCCTGTTTAGAAAGGAAACATAAATTTAAATTTTTAATTATATTTAGATTACATGGGGAACGAAAATATTAAAAAAAAACGGAGTGTCTTAACAGTAGGTTCTCTGGTTCTCTCTTTTTTTTTATGGATATCGGATCTCTCAGCCTTGTGCAGAATACAGCGTGAACCTATGAAAGATGCAATTACAAAAATATTTTATTGAATTTTCTGTTGTGCAAATATAGATATAAAATTAATAGGTGAATAAGCATACGGCATAAAATATTTTTTTATATATGGCACTTTGTCGTAGATGGGATATCTGACTGAACGCTATAATTGTATTTTCAAATCCAAAAATTTCAATAGTAATAATAATAGAACTAACAAATAATCCAGCTAGGCAATATTGTATAATAAAGTTATATTGAAGTAAATATACTTCCGAAAACAAAGGTCCCGTGGGGCAACAAAATATGGAAATCAATGGTACATGAAAATTCTCTTAGTATGTATTCACTACTGTACATTATTTTTGTTACTTCACGTTTTTTCAGGGCATAGCAGAGTAGATAGAGAGAAAATAGTGTCAATATACTCCGTTCTCCATTTTCTGCCCAAAATTAAGACGTGTTGAGTAACGGCTCTCAACGCTGCGTTTTATCTAACCATAGCGGGGAAATGAACCTGAACTACCCGTGTTTCACAATAGCCTGGAAATAACGAACATATGTATATAATCAATAATATTTATTAATTTATTTAATTAAATAATTATATCCTTAATACTGAGGGAAAATAAAATAAGAATATAGTTCTAGTAACACAGACACACCACGTTCTATAAATTTCCGGTTTTTTATAAGCACAGGACACTAAAAACGAACTAAAAAGCTTCCCAACTTGAGTTATTTCAAAGAAACGTGCTTTGTCACCATGAAGCCTAAGTTATTGTAACTCCTTTTAAGTAAAAACTTCTTGTGAACCAAATGTATTTTTTAGCACGCCTTACAATTACTTTATCGAAATAGCTTTGAGTCCGAATTATTTGTTTTTCTGTATTTATACTGCACTACTTCGATATAGTAAATAGTGCTGAAATATTGAACGGCATACGAGTACGATGTCAATACAAGATAGGTGTTTAATAAAAGTTATCTTTAAATATTTGAAGCCTGTAGTGGCGTAAAGGCACAAGCGTGTGACTGTCAATACGACAGGTTGTGGGTTCGATTCCCACTTCGAGAAATGAAAATATTTAATATATTTAATATTTTCATTTCCTCGATCTGGCAACAAGGCATACCGCGGTGTTGAGTTTCTTCAATCAGCACACAATGCTTTAGTTTGGTGGAAAATGAGGAATGGAAATGGTAAAATAGAACGGAGTGCTAAAACACTAAGTTATCAGGTTCCCTCTGCCTACCCTGATATGCTAATAAAAATCTTTAAATGTATTACAAGTTCTAACGATATTGCGAGATAAGGCAGCATTTTTTAAATATTGCCTGTTAAGTGGCGGAACTTAACACCGCGCTTTGTCTTGCTAGAGTGGGAATTATAACTTTATTTTAGTAAAAACTTTTTGTGAACCAAATGTATTTTTTAGCACGCCTTACAATTACTTTATCGAAATAGCTTTGAGTCCGAATTATTTGTTTTTCTATCTACTATTGTAGATAGTGCCGAAAAATTGAATGGTCTACGATGTCAATACAAGATAGGTGTTTGACAAAAGTTATCTTTAAATGTACTAGGAGTTCGACGACATGGGAAGATAAGGCAGAAAATGTTTTTTTAATGTAAATTGAGGAGCATAAAAATAACATTTTTTTATATTTCATATAGAGTTATCTATGAAATTTTATATTTTAGTTATTCTAAGTTATGTTAATACGTTAAATAAATTTTGAGTTATGAAGGAATGTTACAAAAGGGTACTATTTCACAAATTGAACTTGACTAGAACACTGCCTCTCTATTTTTACATACTTTAGTTCTATTCTTTAGCAGCTACTTAGCATACTTTATTCTATTCTTCATCCCGCATAGTAAGCGTATTAAGTGGCGGAACTCAACGCCGTGCTTTTTCTTACCAGTTATATTTTAATATGTACTTCCACGAAAGCTATTTTATTTATTTCTTAATAAAAGTCACATTAAAGGAATCAAAATAATGACAGGTTAATCAAATATATTGATCGTGAAAGACTTTAGTATGTAATTAAACCAGAATATAGCTTTGGATATAAAACGGCTCGATTTGACGTAGATTTAAGGTTTACCAGTAAATCCATTGTTAATGTTTTTTCTAACTTTACGCTTTTCCCCTCACAGGAAAATATAGTGTTAAGACACTCCGTTGTCTACTTTTTATTTTTTTAGCTTCACGCTGTACTCCGCATTTAGCAGGGTAGACTGAAAGAATCTGAGAACCTAGTGTAAAGACACTCCGTTCCCCACTTTCCGCCGAATTGAGGCATTGCGTGCTGAGTGGTGGAACTCAACGCCGCGCTTTGCCTTGTTACCAAACCCAGGGAATGAAAAATTCCATTTCCTGGAGTGGGAATCGAACTCACAACCTGTCGAGCTTACAGTTGCACGCTTGTGCCTCTGCGCCACGGCAGGCGTTCCGAACCTACGATCAATCTAGTTTACAATGAGACGATGTCCCACTGCGCCACGATGGTCTCAACCACATACGCATATAGTGCGTTAATTTTAATTAGCTAAAAAAACTTATAACCTCCACTAAAAATAATTAAACTAACGAATAGTTAAGATTGAGGTAATATCTATACAATAGTAATAAAAATTTTGGATCCCTTTTTACAAAAATTACGCGGATGGAGTAGCATGAAATTTGGCACACTTATAGTTTATATAGAGAAGGAGTGCAGAATGCTAACATTTTTTGTAAAATAATGCATAAAAGGTATATTAAATTAACAAAATAAATGCTACACACACTACCATAGTTTGACATCCATGTTTATATAAAGTGACATATTCATTGCTAAAGACAACGCGTTGTTAACGCACTAACAGCATCAAATCATAAACATTAAAGACGTGTAATAACAAAATATATAAAATCTAAAATCTAAAATAATTTCACCCTTACATAGCGGTTAACTCCAACAAAACTCGACTTTTTACAGCATTTTCATGATCGGCACTTGTTCTCGTAAAGAAAACCAATTTGACTGGTTATTGCAACTGCTACATTTGATGGTTATTATATTGCAAATTACCGCAAATCTCTTTTTATTACTTATAAAAAATGAGTAATCTTCTATTTTTTTTTAAATTAAGATTTTAAGTAAATCGAAGTAATTCTGGTAGAACTATTTTAGAAAACATATAAAAATCTGTGGGCTTGAATCCCACTCCAGGAAATGAAAATTTAAAATAATTTTTAGTATTTTCATTTCTGGTCTGGTAACAAGGAAAAGCAAGAGATTGAGTTCCCCCACTCAGTACGTAATGCCTCAATTTGGAAGTGGAGAACGGAACTGTTGAAAAAGAAGGGAGTGTCTTAACACTAGGTTATCTGGTTCCTTCTACCTACCCTGCTACATATGGGATACAGTGTGAAGCTAACACTTACTAAAATAAAAATTTAATTTTTTTTTAAATTCGGCGTAACTGACGAGGATTGAGTACATAACAAGTATTATCAATATAAGTTTATTGTTGATACAAAGAGTTATTATATAAATTCCTCTCTTTTTTGTACCCTACAAAGAGTTTCAGTTTAAGTATTTACTTAAATCAAAATCATTTTAAAATATATATTAGAGTAAATTTCTAAGTTGTTTAACCTTATAAACAAAAAGCTTAGACATCATTGAACAAATTATAATTGTCTTTTGTTTCTCTAAAATCACAAAAGAAGTTAACAGCTTCTCTTTTTTTGTGTTCGTTATGTTTTAAGAAATAATTTCACTTCTAAAGTTAAAAGGTTTCGCTTTAACGTCAGTTGGAATGTTTCAAGTCTTTTACAGTCGAAACACTTTTTCAAGTGATTTTCATTTCGAGAAAGTTCGATCAAAAAGCTTAATAAAAACTTTGTTAGATAAAACAATTGTTTTAAAGTACTAAAGCGTATAACTAGACAAGTATTCATTTTGTATGAATCAGAATTATAAAGTATTTTTGTATTAACATTTATTTATTCTTATACTAATAATATAAATTTATTTTATTGGTGGTAGGAGGTTCGTCCTCCGTCTGGCTCGCGACCACTATCATGTCAAAGACGAACCGCCAAATATCTTATGATGTGTTCCGGTTCGATGGCATGTAAGCCAGGTTTTCCCATTCCCACCCATCCTTTCCCCAAAATGTGGTGGTTCCGAGAACGGAATACTACATTGTCCTCCTCTTCCATCTGTATCCTCTAGGTTGGCAACGCATCTACAACATCTCTGGTGTTGTAGATGTTCATGGGCGAAGGTATCCACTTACCATCAGGTGGTCCTTCTGCTCGTTTGCCATCCGTTATCCATAAAAAAAAAAAAAAAAAAAAAAAAAAAAAAAAAAAAAAAAAAAAAAAAAAAAGAAAAAAAAAATACTAATAAGCTTCCAGACGTAATGCAAGAAATTTGTATATTGTTTTACCATTTTAATATAACTTTTGAAGTGTTATAGTACATTTATTACTAGTGAAAACTCCATTGAATTAGTCTAGATTGGTCTTGAGTCTTTTTTAGTGTGCGTAAAAAAACGCGCAAGCAAATAAAAAAAAATAGCAAAAATCCTCTTCTTTTCAGTATCCAACTTTCGAAACTAAACAATTCTGTTACAAATGCTATATTCTATATGTTTAGATTTATATTATGCTGGGAAATATTAATATTGTTCTTAAATTTTCTACCACAAAAATATAAAAATAAATTTATAAAAAATATCGTAATCACACTCTAACCAGCTTTAAAATATTTTGAATTAACTGAATTCAAATAATTTTATTCAAAGAAACTACATGCTTCATTTTTTGAAAGTCAAATAATTTACCACCGGTTCACTAAATCAGGTTCTCAGGTCTGAGGCATTAAGCCTCACCAAAGGAATAGGCGCAAGAAATTCACTAACTTGACATCACTACACCACATATCATATATATATCATATCAGAAAAAAGTTATAATATATATATATATATATATATATATATATATATATATATATATATATATATATATATTAATAACAAAATATTCCAATCTAGTATTTTAATACGCAGCTTCACCCTTTGTTCGGCAATGTAGAGTGGTCGGATAGAATCTAGTGTCCTCTCATCGCTTCTCGCCTTAATTTGAAATTATATTATGTGATAAGTGGCGGAACTCATCGCCGCACTTTGTCTTACTTAATGATTCCCTTCAGTGGGAATCGAACCCACAATCAATCGCGCTTACAGTTCCACTGCGCCACGATGACATCTTATTAGTACGTTAATTAAAATGTTATATTTCACTTGAAAATTGATCGCTCAAGTAAGAAGCTCTTAAGGGCCTCTTCGGAGGATGGCTATTGTCAAACAAAGGTTGATACAATTTTGTTGTGTAACAATACAACTTGGAATATACCGGTCTGTAATTTAACTTGCGGCTTATGTATAATATTACCTTATGTGTTAGTGAAAACAGTCCGTCTTGTATTAATCTTATGAAATTTATTTATTAACCGACTTCGAAAAAGGAGGAGGTTCAATTCGACTGTTATGTGTATCTCCAGGAAATGTAAAAAAATTGTGTTTTCATCTCCTGGGTTTGGTAACAAGGCAAAGCGCAGCGTTGAGTTCCGCCACTCAGCAGGCAATGCCTCAATTCGGCGAAAAGTGGGGAAAGGAGTGTATTAACACTAGGTTCCCTCTGCCTACCCTGCTATATGCGGGATACAGCGTGAAGCCAAAAAAAAGTGTATTACTGCAACTTTTTACTTGGTGAACCAATTTTGATAACGTTTTTTTTATATGATAGGTAGCGCTTCTTATATAGTTCCATTTTAAATTAGTTAAGATCTGAGAAGTTCTTTTTAAGTTATTTGTTATATTGCATTTCTTTTGGATTCAATTTGTTTTTGTTAAAATTTTAATAATTAAATTCTGTAATGAAATTTAAAACACTGTTGTATTAGACAAGATGCAATCATAGTAACTTTTCCTGGCGTAAGATAAAAGGTGTTTATTGTTAGTTGTAAAGTTATACTAAACTCTGGAAACTACTTGAAGCACCTTATACGTAACTTGGAAAGCTTTGTGAGTAATTTTCATACATATATACATATATGCTCACTGTATATGCAATTTTATGCAATACTAAAACGTACCCTAGTTCGTTTATGTATGTTTACGTAAACGAACTATGGTAATATTTAAAAACTGTAATGAACACGTCTAGAACAGTAGAGAAACTGATGTTGAAAATTTTGTTACCTTTAAATTATGTATTATTTTTAAAATAATGTAATTATTTTTTTTAGAAAACGTATAAAAATTTGAACGCAGTGGGACTCGAACCCGCGCCTCTTGGAAACCGTCCAAGAAACCGTCTGTCGTTTTCAAAAAATGTTTTTTGTTTCCCAAGTGTGTGATTAATATTTAAAAAAAATAAATTAGTATTTTTATTTAAAAATCTTTGATGTTGAACGTCACAAATAAGTAAACATGGGCCATGTGGGTAGTTGGGGTAAAGAAAACAGCGGGTTGCAATCCGGGAATGCCGGTAGAAGTGAAAACTTTATGAAGGCAGAGTAGGAAACACAGGTAGAATATTCAAACGCAACAAAAAATCAAAAGAGATCAACAACTCATCGAGAAGATTTATGAATTGAATTGAAACAATTACTAGAAATCCCTTTCCAAGCTATAACCAAAATACTTCTTGATTTTATTTCTAAGAACAATCAATTGTCTATTTTTTTTATTCAATTTACAAAGTTTACGTGCGCTCCCTTAGTCTTACGAATTTTTGATCAGGTGACGTGTCCTGACACTAGCTTAACTTATTTTAACAATCATAAAAAGCGCACGACGCTGTTAAAGAAGTCACTTCAAAAGTGCACGGTTCAAATATGAGATAAAAAAATTTGTACTATTCGTCATGTATTTAGGATTACTGCTGTCTGTAAAAGCATATACGTACAAGGTGTCATATGAAGTGTATTAAGACTTTGGTGTAATGCATGCATGCATGCTCGGGGTAGATAAAACTGTAGGAACTGTTTTTATAGTGCTAACTTTCCATTGCGTTTTAACCTTAATAGCATGATCTGTTTACTTTGTAAATTTTTCAGTGTAAATTGATTTTTTAATTTTTTTTAGCTTCACACTGTATCCCGCACATAGTAGGGTAGGCAGAAGGAACCTGAGAATCTGTTAAACTCACCTGGATGATATAAAAGCTCGAAATTGGCCTCCGAAGCCAGCCCTCTCCGCTTGTCTGCCGCATTCATAGTTGGTGCTGCTGACGCCATGCAAGTCTCCCGTGTGTGGCTCATTTAGAGCCACGAGTCGAAACTAATGCATAATTATATATTTAATTATATATTTTTTTAATGAATACTGCTATTTAGCTATTTTTGCTTTGACTTTTTTTGGCTTAATCTCTGTACAAAGATGTTGAAAAGACAGATATATTAAAAAATAGTACTAGTTTATTTAATTATTACTTAGAGTTAGCTAAATCTTAATTTAGTCGACTAAATTAAGGAATAATGAATACAGTTGAATACAGAATAATTTCATAAATATTACTGAAACTGTTAAAACGTAATATATTAAATTCACTGTGTAATCCATTATAACAACATATAAAAAAATTTCAAAAGGGAGAAAACATTTATGCATTATTCGTAACGGAATGAGTTATGGATTGCATATATGTATGTATCGTCCAAGCTTAATTCAAACTCTTAATATTCTTTAAGAAATTAAATCGCTAGATCAATGAACCAAGACTATTTCCTATCTTTATTATTCTGTTCTTATATAAATTTGCAGAAAATTTTATTCATAAAAGCTGTATATTTTCAAATCTTAAAGTTATTTTATCATAAAAAACATAATTTTAAAGTATAATACTCACCATGGGACCACCGTTGCCTGTATTTTTGTTGTGCACCAGACTAGAAGTTTCTAGAATACTCTGTAACGGGCTTAGCGTTGGTCCTTTGCTTAGCGGGTTTTGTATCTCCAGTAGCGATCCCATCTGTTTACAATTTAAAAATGTCAGTACTGTCAGTCCCACCGGAAGCTTCAACTGGCTCAGAAGGCAGTTTTTCTGAGAGAGGTGGCGAAAAACTTAACAATTGGTCTTTTCAAATATAGTTTTGATATATTTACAAGTATGAGAAACCTGCCGAGTGAGCATTTAATTCCACACATTAACACCAGAATACTAATTTTTCTTTTATGTTAGATATTAAAAGAGATGGTTTATATGAAAAAAAATAGACGGCAAAAAATATGGCGGTACGAAATTCCCCAGGTCAATTAGTAGTTAATATAGAAACACAATATTATTTCTATTATATTTTATCTTCTTCGTACCACATAGCAATCACCTTAACATATTTTACACTCTAAAGCAAACACGTGGAACATCTTCATAATATTCAAGTTCCATTTACTTAGTCATCGAACGTTTCCCCGACAACTATTTAAAAATAAAAGCTTTAAATTTCAACTTAAAGCTTAGCTTCACTAAGGAAAATGTCGTAGATAAGCAATATTTCCCCGTCAGAGTGAGCTCGCGTCATTGCTATCACATTTTCGTTGATACGCATCCTCGGGGGCGAAAGCGGAATTTTAAATTTGAAATTCTTTTCAACGGCGGATTCACGAAATGAATTTTGCTAAACCGAAAGCCGTGTAATACGAGCATGAGAAAAGATGAGATCTAGTTTCATTATTGAAACATTTTCTTATAGTTTTTTTTTTAATTTTAACTGACTGCGCGACGCAAAAGAGGGTAATGTGTTCGATTATGTAATCGTCATTTAGCATTTGAGTCGTATCGATACAAAATCGGCAATCTGTAATGCATAGTTTATGATGTGAATTAGATTTTTACTTGCTTTAATGCCAACTTAAATTTTTTATCTGGATTATTTCACATTGCTGTTTTCAATATGAAAACAAAAGGTATTTGTTATACCTTGTGTATACTGTTTTTTTGTATTTACAATTTTTCCATATCAAAATCTCATTAAATTATTTTTTATAAATTATACAGATCGCTGCCTTTGTTTCTATGTCACTCATTTAGCAAGAAAGACAGAAAAAACTTAGTGCTAAAACCCTCTTATAGATATTGTGTATCGGGTGGAGCCCAATGCCTTCGTCTTATCGGAACAAAGAAATAAAAACAATTGAAATATACATATTTACATAGTGGGAATCAGATTTATAAATATCACGTATACATTTAACACATGAAATACATTTGAAGGGTCATCATGACATAGTGACAGGTTCCGACTGTGAACGCGATTAGTTGACAATTTAATCTATTCTAGGGGAATCAATGATCATATTTTTATCATTCTCATTTCCCCGACCTGCTTAGACAAAACGCGGGGTTGAGTTCCGCTACTTAATGCCTAATATCCCATTTTGGGTGGAGAGCGGGAAACGGAATATCTTGACACTAGGTCTTTTTTTTATGGATAACGGATGGCAAACGAGCAGAAGGACCACCTGATGGTAGTAAGTGGTTACCTTCGCCCATGAACATATACAACACCAGAGATGTTGTAGATGCGTTGCCGACCTAGGGCATACAGAACCACCACATTTTAGGGATAGGATGGGTGGGAAAGGTAAAAACCTGGCTTACGTGCCATCGAACCGGAACACATCATAAGATATTCGGCGATTCGTCTTTGACATGATAATGATCGCGAGCCAGACGGAGGACGAACCTCCTACCACCATACAAAAGGGTCTCTCTGATCCTACTTTCAAAGAAGAAACGTGAAAACTGTATACACAAATACATTTGAAGTAAAAACCTTCTTAGTTGTAATAAAATATCACTCTATATTTTTTTTCTTTTCATACCAACACACTCTCTATTCCGTGCTTAATTACTAAAATCAAATTGTCTCACGATAATTAATTTACTTTCCATGAACGTTGTTATTCCAATTATCCGGCCGCAACTGCGCATTAACTATATATTAAAACCACTCAAACCGCCCTTCAGCGTTAGCACCAAAATTAAAATAATGTACCGCTACTTGGCTTTCGTAACAAAATATACATACGTTGTAAATTTATAGTTATATTTTGGAAATAAGATATTTTTAAATATTTATTATACATAAATATTTTAATTTCCATTGTAACGCAGTGGGACTTTAAACGAACGATTGGGTATGGGTTCGATTTTCACTCGAAAGAATGGTTATCTTTAAATTATTTTTATTTTTCACGTCTGGGAAAACAAAGCGTGGCGTTGAGGTCCGCCATTAAACACACAATGTTTCGATTTCAAGCAGGAAGGTCTTGATTTTAGGATCACTGTGACTACCGTGTTATGCGAGATAAAGCCGTTTTTTTTAATTTTATTATCTTTTTAATACAATAAAGAGGAACTTTGTTTTGGTATTGTATGTATATCTACACACTTTCTTTGGTTAGTTTTTTTTTAATATAAATTGCAAAGTTTATAAATATATAAACATGTATATTATGAAATTGGCAAGACTTTAAGTTCGAAACATTTTGTTCACTCTTTTTGTGGACATTATTTAATTTATCATACCAACACTAGTAAAACCCGAAAATTTATTTCGACACAATACATTTCTCGTTTACTATGAACATATAAGCAGCTTCACGCTTTATACCCGTATAGCAACCCTGCTAATGAGAGAGAACGTAGTTTTAAAACACTCCGTTCGCCGCTTTCTGCCCGAATTCGAACCATGACGATTGTAAGTGGTGGAACTCAACGCCGCGCTTTGTTTTGCCAGAACATAGAACATATCTTTATTTTTATCATTAGCAACCACTTAAACAAAAAATAAATATAAAGCTATAAGCAAAAACAAATAAGTATACACAATATATTACTAATACAAATACTACATACAAAAATGTATACTCACAGCAACGTATTGCCATCCTTTATTGACTCGTAGAAGTAGGGCCTGCTCTCGTAATACGTACGCTAGAGTTCCCCGTGGACTGTTCGTTCCCAACTGAGCAAAAACAATGGAAAAATACACATTTAAAACCATATTTTCTAATGTTGACTTGGCGGGTAAGGTTAAGTTTTATAGGTGAAATGGTTAAAACATATAAGGTTAGAAAATAGTATAAATATATATATTTTTTTAGCTTCACGCTGCATCCCGCACATAGCAAGGTAGGCAGAGGGAATCGGACACCCCAGTGTTAAGATACTCCGTTCTCTTAAGATTTCCGTTCCTCTTTTTTTGCCGAATTGAGGTTTTGCGTGTAACACAACTCAACGCCGCGCTTTGCTTGTTACTAGCGAGAAAATGAAAATATTTATTTATAAAAAGATATAAGAATTAGTATAAATATCTCGTATATATAGAAAAAAACAAGTGTCATGTTTATATATAAGTGCACATACAATTAAGCGACTACTACTATAGTGATAGAATTTGAAATTTGATTGATTTCTTTTTGTTGGTTAGAATATATTTAATTAGAGAAATAATCTCAATAGTATTTCAATATGGTTTTTTTAATTATTATTATATAAATGTATTTTTTTGTCTCTATGACTAACCCCACTAGGGATAAAGCGTGAAGCTAAGTTAGTTGTCATTTTTTATTGAAAAAGTAAGTCTAGGCGTGTACTATAATTTTTTTCGCCGCGCATCGAGAAAACGCGACACAATGCGGCATAATGTCGCAAAGCTAAATAAGTTTGATATATCAACAGCACAAAATGTTGTTGGTGACAAAATTAACTTTCTGATACAGTTTCATGCTTTTTCTCACATAGCAAAGTAATCACTTAGAAACTAGAGCCACGACACTCCGGTTTCCTCCGCCCTTTCGCCCAAAATTGAATCATTGCGAGGTTTGGTAACGAGGCAAAGCGCGGCGTTGAATTCCGCCACTCAGTACGTAATGCCTCAATTCGGCGAAAAGTGGGCAACGGAGTGTCTTAACACTAGGTTCCCTCTACCTACCCTGCTATATGCGGGATACAGCGTGAAGCTATGTATGTATGAATGATAAAGCTTTTATTGCCATACAATGGATTTAGATAAAAAGTAGAGAGAATCTATCTATATATAAATACGTGAAGCAAAAACTTTGGATCCCTTTTCACGAAAATTACGCGGACGGAGGAGCATGAAACTTGGCACACTTGTAGTTTATATAGGGAAGGAGTGCAGAATGCTAATATTCTTTTTAAAATAATGCATAAAAAATATATTAAATTAATAAAATTAATGTTACACACACTACTATGGTTTGACATCCATGTTTATACAAAGTGACATATACATTGCTAATGACAACGCATTGTTAACTCGTCAACGGGGACACTAGTTCATATTAATAGCCCTAACCTTATAAGATATAAATATGACAAAAACTAGAGCATTTTTGTATGAAAACATTACACTAAAGATGTGACCTTTCAAGGACATTTATTATATCGAGAAAAATAGATCTAAACAAACAAACAAACAAATATTCTTTATTGCACAAACAAACAAACAAATAACATAGAAGTACTCGTAGTAATAGCGTACAATAAGGCGGCCTTATCGCTTAAAGCGATCTCTTCCAGGCAACCTTTGGATATAGGATTTGTATAAAGTAGTGGAAGGCGGTGCACTAATCAGGATATTAATTAAATTAAAATTAAATATATGTTAATTAAACATACAAACTAAATACATAATTATATACATACTTACATACATTCATACATACATACATACATACATATATACATACATACATATATACATACATACATACATACATACATACATACATACATACATACATACATACATAAATAACATACATACATACATACATACATACATACATACATACATACATACACACATAAATAGACATTATATAGATTATATGTCTCAAAAAAAAAATAAATAAATAAACAAAGGCCCAAAATTAAATATTTAAATAATGATTCTTAAGTAGCTTTTTAAAAATAAATAAACTTCAATCTAGCTTCAATACTACAAAAAAAAAGCCTTAAATTATAACCTTCTTAGTTGGTAGATGTTGATCGTCATAGTTATGTAACCAGAAATTATACCTAAATATTTTGAACAATTTGTCTTATAAAGTTATTTTTTTAATTAAACCAAAAAATATTACTACTGTAGTATACGGTATACAGTACTATATACATATATGGGCATTAATTTCATATTTAAATAAAATGGGGCGTCTTTAGGCAATATGAATATAGCATTAATGTATTTTTAACCAAGTTTAAAAAACAAGGAGGTTCCAACTCCTTTCAATTCTATTATATTATAAAATTTTGGTTTTTTTATGTGTGTTATTGCATTTTTTTTTGGATAATCCAATTATGATTATGCTCCGTTTATATGTACTAGTGCTACTGATAAGGTGCCATTAAAATTTAGTTTTTGAATATTTTTTTTATAGCTTTACGCATCTCGCATATAACAGAGTAGGCAGAAGGAACCGAACCTAGTGTTAAGACACTCCGTTCTCTTTCAACATTTCCGTTCCTCACTACGTTATACGCAATATTTTTTTTCTTTTTAGAGCATTTTATTAAAATTCGGTATTCAAACTCTATTTTTCCAATTAAAAACTTCATCATTACAAAAGTCGTGCATCAATATTATTAACATATAAATATAATCATTGTATGGGACCGCTCGTATCGAATAAGCAGCTTAAACGTTATGAAATGGTATTTCTTTTTTTACTTATTTCATTTCATAAATTTAAATATTACTGGGAATTTAAAAGTGAATGAATTTAATATTAAGTAGGTAATTAAAAATTTACATTTGGTAATGAGTAAGTTAATTACTTCGTTATTATACAGAATGGCTGGATGAAGTCTTTATTTTTTATATTGCATTTTAAGTGGCGGAACATAACGCCGCGATTTGTTAACTGACATAAAAAAGGGAGTTCTCTATTCGATTGTATTTTTTTGTGTTATACCGTCTGTGTGTTACAGCATATCTTTTTACTGAATTATCCAATTTTGATGGAATTTTTTTATATGGATAGCTAGTGCTACAAATTTTGATTTAATTAAGATCTGATGAGTTGTTTTGGTTTTATTTGTAATAATAATATTTGAAGTTAACTTTATTTTTTTAATTTTAATTATTTTACAAGGAAGCCACGAATTACGAGCGAACGAACGAACTAAGTCACGCGCACATGTTTTTCCTGATTATTTCACTCCTATACATACAATGAACACTATAAAATTTCAAGAGGATTTTTTACATATAAATATTATAATTACACTATAATTTTATGTACTTACCCGCAGTAATGACTCCGTTGATTTAAACAATATAGTTCCAACTAAAGCTCTTCCATCGTCTTCATCGTCAAAGTCGATGTTCTCCATGAGAGGGTCCAGCGGGTCTCGAAAACCTGTTTCTGATTTTTTTATAAAATATTTATTTATTAATGTATTATTTATTATTTATTTTTATAATAAACAAAATTATTATTATGTATATTACATATTTCGCTTTTTACATGTGATTAAAAAGAAATATTGCTATAATCGCTTAAATAGCTTATCAGTATAAGCATAATAAGCGATTCTTAATTCTGATATACAAGTGACTCTCACAGCTTTTATTCATTTTATATATTGTAGATAAACAGACATATAAAATAGTATAGTATGGTATGGTAGGCAGAGGGAACACCACTTGACGCCGAATTGG
This sequence comes from Philaethria dido, assembly GCA_033558755.1. Taxonomy (NCBI): domain Eukaryota; kingdom Metazoa; phylum Arthropoda; class Insecta; order Lepidoptera; family Nymphalidae; genus Philaethria; species Philaethria dido. The sequence continues at coordinate 29,245 of JAKGSA010001140.1, read as the reverse complement.
CATTGCATGTTGAGTAGCGGAACTCAACGCCGCGCTTTGCCTTGTTGCCAGTTATATGTACAACACAAAATATTAGTAATTTAGTAATATTAGTAATTATTATAGAAAAAAATCTAATATTGAATCGAATTAAAATGTTAAATTGCCCAAATTACCAAATTTTACTAAATTGCTATTTTAAAATTTTCTTTAAATTTTATTATTTAAGTCACTTCGTAAGTCAATATTGAATTTGTCTGTAAAGTTTTCGAATGGGAAGATTCATTAAGATTCATTCGGTAATTACCATTTCGTAATATTATAGTTTGATGGATATTACTAATTGACTTTACTAAGTTAAGAATTTCCTTCTCTAATTTTTACCTGTTCTTAAACGAATCCACAAAAAAGTTTACCAATTCATTTTTTATGTGTTTTACCGCATATTTTTTTAACTGTGTGAAAAAAATTTGCTGAGTCAAAAAAAGCCGAGTCTGTTATATCTTTTGATGTGGTCGCATTTAAATTTTAGTTAAAATCTGACGAGTAGTTTTTGAGATATTCGTAATTCGTAATCATTAGTAGGAAGTAGGGGCAGGAATCGTATCTACAACTATAACTACGTTTAATATCTTATCTACTTTACTAAATATTATAACCTTAATAGTCAAATTTAAAACATTTGACATGTACATATATAATAAATGCTTCGAACTTACCGAATTGATCTTGTCTGTACTGCATCAAATTATTTAAGTTTCTTAGAATTTGCAGGGAGTCTCGTGGTTTACCTAAAAAATGCATAAATTTTCTATCCACACCTTTTAAAATATGTAGGAAATAGTCACGTTACCCGCCCCATGTTATTAATATTGTTAGCTGCATTCTAATATTATTGGCTGAGATTTTGTATTAAGTGGAGATACCTACAGAAACCTTACAGATACCTTCTTATAAGATTAGGGACAGTTATTTTGTCAATAACATCATCAAGTGATGACCCGAATGGATTGTGGTAACTTCCAAAAATCTTAAAGTTAGCTTCTAATAATCAATTGAAACCAAAATCATAAAATAAATTATGCATTAGGGTGGTTAAAAAAATATATAGATTAAATAATAATTTTATTTCCAAATATTTATGTAATAGTCAAATATGTACGTTGTATATTAAATTAGAAATGTTTCAACCAGTAATGAAATATGAGGACTTAAAATTATACTATTCCGTCAACAGCGAGAATAAGTATCGTTACATAAAAATATATATCATTGCCTACTTTTGGGTTTTCGTTATAATTTTCAAGGTAAATACTTTTAATAGTCGCTGAAATATAGAGGAGGGGTTTAATTTAGCTTGTTTTCAGTACAGCAATTATACTATAACAGTGCAGTTGATTGCGACGCATCTCAAATTGGCTACATTATCTTCTTTTGAGTTTAAAGTAGCTTATTACGAAAGCTAGATGGCAAAGTTATTTTCAGAGTAAGGAAGATATTAAGCACAATGTATTGTCAACCTATGAAGATATCATTAAATGTAATAAATAACAATGTATAACTATTATTTTTAAATATTACCGAGCTACTGTCTCTCTGATTTTGGAGAGAATAAGTCTTACATAAATGATTTAGTCATTAAAGGCTTATCACTCAAAGTGTAACTTACTAAATCACTGAAAAGATTATATGTTGAACAGAAAGATGTTATTCTACCAAATGGAAATATATATAGTATATGATCATGTAAAAATAAAGAAATTAAAATTTACCGTTTTCCAGGAGAAAGTAAGGTACCAAAAGAAGAGCAAAAGTTTTTGATGAAGCAAAGGTAGGCAAGAAAGACGTAAGTTAAAGAAAAAAAAATAATGCGAAATTTTGGGGTAAAATAATAAGTCTCAAACATTTTCAAAAATTGTTATATATGTAAAATAGCTTCAGTGCTATCTTAAAAAAGTTCTGAAGGCAGTAGTTCTTCATCTAATAAGCTGAACTTACCTTCCACATCACAAGCAAACAAGATGTTAACAAAATCAGTTAAAAGTTTGCCTACGGGTGCAAGTAGATGTGACGAAGCAGCTGTTACGTTTTTGACGGCATTGTGCAATACGTTTTGTGAGATTTAAAATAAAAATTAACAGGGAAGGAAGACAAGCGCAGCTGCACTTACTTTGATAGTCGAAAATATAATACATATAATTGTAAAAAAATGGTATATACTGTGTAAAAGACATATCTATTATTTTCTTAATCATTATGTGATAAATAATCGTGACAATATTTAATAAGAGTGAAACCTACATCCAGAAAAATGATAAAAATTTTGCTTTAATTTGATATTTTCGAAAAACAAAGTAATCACTTAATCGACCTTTGTAAAAGTTATATTTATTTAATACTTAATACTTGAAAAAGTAAAAGTAATATTTATTTGTTTAAATATTATAGAACATTGGAGGGTCCGTAGCTACTAAGTAAACCGGTGATGGCAGTGAGCCGGCCTACTTCCCAGCCAACAGATATGTTGAAGCGTTATAAAGCAATCATATGTGGTAAACATAATAATTATGAGTTTTTTTTTCCATACAACAAAAAAAATTTAGTAATTTAAGTTCTTTTCATATGTTACAGATGGAAGTTTTTATTTCCATTCGAGTCATCATTTTACTCCTACACAACCTGAGTATCGAGTGACCGAACCGAATACCGTATTTTGCACCAATCCTATGGATTACACGTACATTTTAAACAACGCACCTACATTTTTTATAACTGCGCCAAAACATTTCGGTTCTGTTTAATGTTAAAACACTGTGATACAATGTTATGAAAACCTTCTGTTACTTTTATTCATATGTACCCGTATATATATTATGTGATGTTTTCGTTTTAATATTTAAATTATTCCATAAATATATTATATATATTCCCTTTCTTAATATATTATTTTACAATAGAATAAATTAACTCACCTGCTCCGGTTTCTCGCCTAATCCCAGGACTATCAGTCAAAGCATCAATAGGAACTTCATTTGTATAACCAGGAGGTCCGGGAGGTCCTGGAGGGCCTGGTGGACCAGGTACTGGTAGATATTGCATGCTAGTAGAACCAGGTCCAGGTGGCCCAGGTGGACCTCTAGGCCCATCTTTTCCAGCAGTTCCTGGAGTACCGTCATTCCCTCGGTCGCCTTTTTCACCTTTTATCTTTTTATATAACAAGAAATATTCAAGATTTAGAACATTGATATTTTTTTTGTACCGAGTCTTGACACGAAATGTCTTAATCAGAGATAGTCCAATATATTAATTTTTTTAGATATTTTTAGTATATTTCATACATAATTCTTTAAGCTTCATTGTCCATATGTTTATCAAATTTTAATAACAATATCGAAATATGTTTATATTTACAAAATCCGTTAGTCCTACATTGAACTTGAAATCTAAAACAATTGTCTTGCTATCCCAAAAGCAAGATTTATTTGGATTTAGGATTTACCTTTTCAAGGGTCGCTGGCGTGATGCCAGAGTCTCCCTTTTCACCTTTTGGCCCCGGAGGGCCAGGCTGACCCGACGCGCCCGGTGGACCCTATTAAATACGAAATATTACGCCTCATGACTTTTCATATTAATTGATTTAATAACCTAATCCCTTTATCATTTTCAAATAACATATTTCTATTATTATTATCTATGAGATACATAATAAATCAAAAATGCTACTTTGGAATCTTGTAAATAGTTGATCAAAGAACAATGAGTAGTTGATCAAAGAATGCACTGGCCAGCCATTTTCAAAAGACGTTTCTATAATTTATGCTCGTCTTAGCTTTTTTTTAATTAATACCTTTAAAGGATATGATCTCTCATCAAAATTATATATTATATCATATATATACAAAAATATGATATAGCAATAACATAATTTCTTTACAGTCAATCAACTTTAAATACTTTTAGATATAGTCAATACTGTATTTGTTTAATTTTAAACATTTTTTTATAAAGCGTACACCAGATAGATTTAAAGAATTAAATTAAAAAAAAAAAACATAGGTGGTAAAGTTATAAATAAATATTTCAATGAATGTATTTTTCATCACTTGGAAAATCACAATAGCTGATAGTCAGAGATTTGAATACTAGGGCAATGAATTCACTATTAACTTTCGTTAATTTTGTTTCATAGAAATTCAATTTACATTTATTACTTAAAAATATGAAATACAGCAATTATTTTACTCATGATATTCTACGAAAACGTTTTATATCAATATGAAGATGAGTATTTAAGAAGACTGAAAAAAAGGTAATGAACATTATGAAATTGATTTAAAAATAAGAATTTCTAATCAAAACTAAACATATACTCACTGCTCCTCCAGGTAGTCCGATATCACCGGAATGTCCGTTCATACCAGGTAGACCTGGTGGACCTGGTAGCCCAGGGGGTCCCCTTGGACCTGGTGCACCAGGATGTCCACGTTTTCCTCTTGGACCAGTCTCTCCTTTATCACCCTATTGTTTCACATATACGTATAACAATTATTTTAAAATAATGTAACTGAGTGAATTAACTTATTACACAAAATTTCATTCGATGGTTGTAGATTCAAGTTTCTCCGATCTGACTCCTTTATTCATTCTGAGTTTTTTTCATACCATATATATGTATAAGAAATAATAATATTATCTATTTAGGTTTTCTTAAGTTAGTTAAAATAATTCCTTGTATATAAAACGTTTGATATGAAAAACAGTAAATTTTCTTACGTATATATGTAAATACTCGTATAATCATAACATAACTACGATGGATATAAAACTGTAACACCAACATTCATAGTGTTCCACCTGCGTGTAATGTGATGCGAACGAACGTTAACAGAACGATAATATTTATGTTTAATTATATAATACGCTGGTGTTGTGGATAATATCAGATTTTATGTGTTTGTTTGTTTTGATTTTAAAATAATATAGCTTATATCTATCAGTGTGTGAAAATCTTGCAACGCCATTTTAACTTACTTATTGGTATCTAAGAGTATCCGAATCTGAAGACAATACAATATTTTGGTAGGATAACTCTGATTCTTAGATTTAGATTCTTGCACAACAGTTAGAATAATCAATCTTTAAAAGGGAAAGTTTAAGCTAATATTTTCCTTCAGCAGCCACTGCCTGAATACATCGAAAAGTAAGAACAACGTAATGTATCAATCATATTCCTAGCAAAATGCGTGAAAATAATGAAAACTAAATAAATATAAGAAATCTTTGTTAATATAATTATGATATCGCCTAAAGTGAGCTGAAACTTCTTCTTAAACTAATATTATATGTACATATTTTCTACGTACACAAGGTAATTTATTGCCACACATGTGTTACACGAGGCTCTGTTAGAATATTTATAATAACCTATTTATATAAAGCTTACCTTAGTCATGATAGCCGCCTCTTCTCTAGATATCGCAATAGGTCCAGGTGGTCCTGCTTCCCCTTTTTCACCTTTTGGTCCAATCAAACCGGACGGTCCTTGAGTACCAGGCAGGCCAGAAGGACCAATGTCGCCTCTTTCACCAGGTTTGCCATCAGTACCGGGAAACCCTTGAGGACCTTCTATTCCTCGAACACCCTTTTCGCCCTATATTGTATATACAAAAGTTAATAAAATATCTACTATTTCCCCCGAGAGTACCCGAACCCACTACCAATCGCGGATATAATTAGATGCTGTCTTACAACGTCAAGAAGACTACAATAAATATTTAATTTTTTTTAAGTAGAACACATTTCCAATATATATATATATATATATATATATTTCTCTAGTTAATTAAAGATAGAGCGGTGCCGAAATCCGTCACTTGACATTCAAGACTGCTAACACGGAGAAAATGAGGAATGGAGTGATTTAATATTAGGTTCTCTCTATATTCTTGAACACTTCCGTATGTGTTCAAGAATATAGAGAGAACCTCGTAAAAATATATAAAAAACAAACAAACATTTTCTTTCTTTGTGTCGCAACTTATATAATTCATATTTTGATAAGGTAGCCACCTGACTATAAATTCGTTGTTATGTATGTAAATTATCATTTCGTTTTCCATTTCATCGTGAAACAGCTCGGAAATTGAGCCGCAAATTGTAGACGAACAAAGTTTCCATGGAAAAAAATTAGACTGGCTGTTTTATGGTTCCTCAGTGGTATTAGAAATCCATTCTCCAATATTTTTTTCAACCTAAGCAATATGAATTTAGAATATTTCCTAGAATTTTCCTTAGAATACGATATATTTTAAGAAAATATAAATGTTATTAATATATTGTCATATTTGAAAAAAAAATCGTGCATGGTAGTAACATATTATTAAAAAAAAGCACATCAGATTAGTTTTCTCGCAATTCAAACAAACTTATCATACTCAGTGCAAACCAGAACCACTCAAGCGAAACGTTACGCAAAACACACTTGGCAGCTTTTTTCATATTTACACTCAGGCAATTACCTTTTCTCCCCTCTCTCCTCTATCACCTTTCAACTTGGCTACTTCCCGCGACCCTGAAAACATACGCAATTTATATTCCGTCTGCGTTATGTAAAACTCATAAAACAAAGAGCTATTAGTGAGTGAGTTTCAGCGAAATAGCAATATGTGTATTTTATAAGTTATGAGTCCATGTACATGGTTACATGTATAGGAGTATTGCGGTGCGTAAGTCTCTGCCAAAGTTTAATGCTTATGAATATTTATTGAAGCTATGAATAATTACTTTGAAATTTGGTTTTGAGTTTGTAACGAATGGGTGTGTTTGGTATCAATGTGATAAATTGTATTTCTAATGGTATTCTGTATAATATTTTCCTTTAAACTAAATGAATTTGATGAACAGATATGTTATATCTTTGATTTTCGCAATTTTTACATTATTATCAAATTAAAATAGTTATTTTAAGCGCATTAGCCAGTGCATATTTTGGTATTCGAAGTCAAGGCAGTCTACCTGTGACCACTGACTATTGTAAATGTCTGAAACATCAGGTTTCCAGAAAATATACCTCCGAATACCAAAATATATGTGGATTAATCCGGTTAATAAAAAAGTTAGGTTTTTGAATATTTCAATTTACAAGTTTTCGTAGAAATTATATGGTACTTTCTTCATTATTACGTAATTGAGTGGCGCTAAAAGTAAGTACATTATAAGGATTAAGCAATAATTGTTAATTTGTTTTTCTTTTATTTATTATTATTTTATATGGCCACTTATATGTATTTTTACATAGTTTCAAATTCATAAAACCAGTAATATTATATATTTATTAAATTAATATTTAATAAGAATATTATTAGTATTTTGATTATTTAAGAAACAATTCCCACAAGGAAGTTGACTTTCTTTATCAAGTCCATACAACCTATTGTTAAAAAATCCAATACAGTTTATTTTGTAAAAGTCAATTAATTCTACGAAACAAAAAAGAATAAGACAGACAGTAAAATGTTACTATAATTAGTAAAGAGTCGAAAACAAAGCGTCGTAACTAACGCATAAATAATTCATAAATCTTGACCTCAATTCCCTGCAATGTTAACGAAATTTCGACCAAATTTTATTATGTATGAAGTACTATTTAGTTTTAGAATTTCTATTTGATATAAGGAAAATAGTGAAGTTAGGAAATCGCTATCCAAAACTACTCAAACTTGTTAAGAAAACACTGGATATCGAAACTTTGGAGTATTGAGTGTTTAGGTAAAAGCTTTTAATGTATAATTTTGTATGTCTAACTGAATCATAGTTTTTAGAACTACTTATATGTGATACAGGACATTACGAAATAAATAAAATTTCAAATATGTCATTTTTATACTACCTGGTCGCACGATATCGTTTAGCACAGAATTTTCAGAAATTCCTGTCACAGCTGGACCCGGCGGACCCGGAAGCCCTCGGGAGCCTAAAAACAATCATCCACATCAAAAAATAACTTATTGTTTCCGTAATATAAAAAAACCAATATCAATTTCCTCAAAAGAAAGATATTGAGGGCCAAAATTAAAAAAGAGGCAGAATATTTGAAATAACAAGAATATTCGAGTCGCGGAATCCGATCAAATTAAATATACAATAATGACGCAACGTCGATACGACAACAAGAATCGGCATCGATTCGGAAACCTGATAAAATTACGCTTAAAATAATAAAAAAATACAAAAAAAAAGTATTTTTTTTTTTATTACATAACTTCACGCTGTATCCCGCATATAGCAGGGTAGGCAGAGGGCACTTGAGAACCAAGTGTTAAGACACTTCCCACTTTCCGCCGAATTGCCGCCGAGGCATTGCGCGCTGCAAGAGCTCAACGCCGCGCTTCGCTCAGTTGCCAAACCCATGAAACTAAAATACTAAATTTTTACATTTCCTAGAGTGGGAATTGAACCCACAACCTGTCGCGTTCACAGTCGAACGCTTGTGCCTCTTCACCACGACAGGCGTAACGTAAAAAAAGTAACGTGAAACTATAACAGTAAATAATACTCGAATCGTAATTCCAGAATCCATCTATAGGTAGGAGTGAAGGAATAAAGATTTTCCGAATCGTTGCTATAAAAGGCCGAAATTCCTGCACGTTTCGTATAAATAAAGAGTATAGTGAAACATAAAATTTGATGGTTGAGTTAGTTTGTTACCTTTTTCGCCCTTTTCGGCGGGACGGCCGTGCGCGCCGGGCAGGCCAGGTGTGCCGTCTTTACCGGGCTGCCCCCGTTCGCCTTTTGCGCCATGTGGTCCTCGCATACCTAAGTAACCCTATAAAATTGTTAGCATTCAGTTCAAGTACTTGAGCCTAGATATATTATTTAAGATACTATTTATATGTATCAATATGGAATTATTGAGCAAAATAAAAAAGTAATTTAATTACAGATATAAGTAAGCATATCTAAATGTTATTGTATACGTGTAAATAGGTATTTTAAATATATTTATGTCGTGTTGAAGCTGAAATAAACAGAACACAAAATTTACTGTACTTTGCAGTAGAAATAGAAATAATACAATCTAGTCAGTTATTCTTCTGTTTTCTTCATATTTCAAAATAATCTAGAATAATTCCAATATTTGGTTAATAATAATATTTTATTATTTAGTGGGGAACGGAATTGTTGAAAGAGAATGGAGTGTCTTAACACTAGGTTCTCTGGTTCCCCCTGCCTACCCTTCTATGTGCGGGTTACAGCGTGAAGTAAAAAAAAAAAATAAAAACCAAAATAGCTACATTTTTCACAATTTTTTTAAATTTCATCACAAATACTATCTTTCCTCTTGAGTTTTGATGCCCACGCAACCATCTAACTTAGTTATAACGAGGGTCGAACGAATAACATCACGTTACAAGGGTTAAATCGCCAGTTATTGCATTACCGAGTTTATTTTTCGTTGTTTCTTACTTCTACAGTGACAGGTAGAAGTTAAGATTTGTTAAATAAATGACCAAAGATTTTTTGATTTTAAACCCTATTAACAAAATCTAAGTTATTTTAAGTTATATTAAGTAATATTAATTATTAGTTATGATGATGTCCTCCTAGACGTATCCGTCGAGGCGACACACTGATTTGCCAGGTGTCAGCTGCGCGGGAATATGTTATAGTACGTAAGTGTGTGCGCATACACAGACGCACTCTCTCGTCCGCTCGTTCCTTATTCCAATGGAACGGAGTACCGCTACGATCAGAGGAACGATTGGATGCAGTGTCTGGCCGACGGTAACTGCACGCGCCCTCTACTGTCGCCCTGGGCCATCCACCTTGCCTTGCTGGTTCGCCAACTCCGCCAGGCCGTTTTGCACTATCTGCATTAGGCTGCCATCCTCGTCACCGAACCAGACTTTTGTGTTTAGCAGGAGGGAACTGCTTAGTTGGACTTCTGCATTTTTTATTGATCCTTTTTTATCACTTTTATTAACTAAACCTTGATGTATTTTATTTGTATGGATTTCTTCTCGTTCGTTTTCTAAATATTTGGCTTTGTATTTCACAGAAATTTTAGTATTTATTATTATTTATAGCAAATTTTTGGTTTGACGTGAAAAATTTTGACGTTCCTAGACCATTAGTTATAATAAGTAATAGTAATATATTAAGTAGGCAACGCTAAAATGCTTGGACTCTCACGTGGAAAAAAAACAAATGTCTTATTTCCTAAGCAGATTAAGCAATATGAAAATATAGTGAAGTTGACAAAGTTACCAAACCACGTGTCCAGTGATCAGAATAAAAATATATTAGAAAAAAATCGACGCTATAAAAGATGGAGATTCCCAATTTGGCTGTATATTTTTGTATGTGTAGCGTAAATTTATCCAGTATATAGACCTGACCAGTGAGTAAGCAATTCTGATGATTCTTTCTTTTTCTATATCATAGCTAATGGTTCGGATGATGTTTCATTAAAATTTAAAATAAGGACCAGGTTTTTCTCATTCCACCCATCCTTTCCCCCAAAATGTGAGTGGTTCGAGAACGGAATACTACATTGTCCTCCTCTTCCATCTGTATCACTCTAGGTTGGCAGCATCTCTGGCATCTCTGGTGGTATAGATGTTCATAGGCACGAAAGGTATCCACTTACCATCAGGTGGTCCCTTCTGCTCAGTTTTGCCAATCCGTTATCCATCAAAAAAAAAGAAAAGGACCGGCAGTAGTTTTCAGTAATTCGTAAAATACGTTTAGTGTATTGTATCTGAACAAAAAACCGCTTTTTTTGTTACAATCTTAATTATTTTATTTATTTTTAAAGGTGAAAAATTTTATTTATTACGAACTCTCGCTTCCCTACACTCCCTAAGGAATTTTACTTTCAATGCCCATTAGTTTCAACTGTGCGGTGTCTATCAGTCACTCGTTGAATATCAAAAACATTTTTTTTTATTTATAAAAAATACCTAATTAAATAAGTACGTGTATTATTATAATATTTAAATGCTTTCATTTAAATTACTCCGTATAAAAATACAAAAATGTGCGATTTCTTTTTGAGTGGTATAATTTTTAATATACGCCTTACAAATAAAAAAAGATATAAGTTACATCACTATCATGACAAAATCAGGAATTACTTGACATTATACATGAATACTTCAGATCAGCTAGCTTCACCCGGATCCTGCACATAGCAGGGTAGGCAAGGGACCTAGAGCCTAATATGTTAAGACACTCCGATATCTTAACATTTCTTTTCCCCACTTTCTGCCGAATTGAGACATTGTGTGCTGAGTGACAGAACTCAATGCCGCGCTTTGCCTTGTTACTAGTTACATGTACAATATAAAATAAAATATTTTTTGCCTTGTCACCAAAGAATTAAAAAAGAATAATTATCGTTATTATATATATTTAATATTTTCATTTCCTGGTGTGGGAATCGAACCCACAACCTGTCTCATTTTCAGACGCACGCTTGTATCTCTGCGCCACAACTGTCTTCGGCATTCGATATTTAGTTACAGAAATATTTTCATTTCCTTTATCAACATTTTGAGTTCGTCACTTAGCGTCAGTGTCTCTCAAAAATACCTCCTACGAAAGAACTAGAAACGTGTAATAATAACAGAATACCTAATTTCAAATAAAACACTTTTTGCTTGTGATGTTGGGACCAACTCAAAAAGCTCTATTCATAGCACCATATTCTGTATACAGGCTTGCTTCTCATTCGAAACAGTATTTATAATTCAACAGAAAGCCTACCGGGCAACTCATTCGTTACATTCCTTAATCATCCTACTCTTACGCTTTGCTTCCTTTTAAATTTGGGTATCTTGTTATTTATATTAAGTTACTTTATATTTTTTACCGACTTCCGAAAAAGGAAGTTATCAATTTGATTCAATTTTTTATCTGTGGTACCACATTATTTTTTAATGGGTGAACCAATTTTTATGATACTTTTTTATATGATAGCTAATAGACCTTTTTTGGTAGGTAATAAAACTTAGATTTTCTTTTTTTTACCTTCACGCTGTATGCTGCATATAGAAGGGTAGGCAGAGGGAACCTGAGAACCTAGTTTTAAGACACACCGTTCCCCACTTTCCGCTGAATTGAGGCATTGCGCGCTGAATGGCGGAACTCAAAACCGCACTTTGCCTTGTCACCAAACCCAGGAAATGAAATTACTGAACTTTTATATTTCCTAGTCGCGTTTACAGTCGCACGCCTGCGCCACGACAGGCGTCTTAAAACTTAGATCAACCTTTATTTTAACTTGAAACACAAACAAAACCCCAAAAAATAATAATATCATGCTCCCTTTATAAAATAATCGTGTAATACACAATTTCCGTATGAATAATAATACTATAATACTCTAGTAAAATATGTTGTTAGCGTTGGCTTCTTAACAAAGTTGAGGTTTTAATTGCCAGGATACGTCTGAGACTTGTAATTTAGAACAATTTTGGTAATTATTAGATCTAAAATGTTTGGCAGTTTATATAATTTGTTGTTACCACCCTAATTCCCAAGTCAATAAAGATTTTCGAGGGTATTTTTTTGATTCAAATATAAAATGGATTGCCAATTGAATTTAAAATTAAGGTTTTCCTTATTTTATGTAGAAGCTGAATTTGTAAGCTGTATTAATTTTTTAAATCAGATGTATTGACGAGTAAAATATATTATAATATACTTAGCAAAGAGTCATCATTTATTTTATATTTTCATGTACTTATACATACATAGCTTTACGCTGTATCCCGCATATAGCACGTTAGGCAGAAGGAACCTAGTGTTAAGACACTCCGTTCCCCACTTTCCGCCGAATTGAGGCATTGCGTGCTGAGTGATGGAACTCAACGCCGCATTTAAATTACTCCTGATTTTTTATTATAAAAAGTATTATTCTTCTCTATGTAAGCTGTATGAAATATGTATGATAATTTTTATACTAGTTAATCTCCATAGTTTTCAAAAGAATGGTTCCAAAGCTTTACGTATTAATATGAAGATGCTTATAAAAATATTTTATTTTAGAACGCAATACTTGTACTATGATTCATTTAACACAAAAACAGAATAAAATAACATATTACACATAGCATGAAGTACATATTTATTCAACAGTAATATCTTAATACAAAGTTCAAAAAGCGCCTCTGTTTCACCAATACATTATGTATTCATAACATAAAACGAAATGTATGAAAGCTTTTATAAAACAAATAGAACGGTTTCTTTACTTTTACAATAATAAATACAATTACTATACACAAATATTTTACCTGTTAAATTCTAATAAACGAATTCAGAACCTAAACAAATATTCATTTATAGAATCAAATCCGACAATATTTGCTATGTTACCGTAATTTTATATGTAAAAATGTTTTATTAGAGGTATATTTCAAACTTACTCGTTCTCCTTTATCGCCTTTAGCCCCGTGTAATCCTTTTTCACCCTTATTCCCGGTGTAGCCCCTTTCACCTTGTGGGCCTGGTAGCCCCATCGGCCCCCTGTCGCCCTGGGGTCCCGGAATCCCGCGATCGCTCCCGTATAAGCCCGTAGATTCCTGTAAACGGTTTTGCGATAAGAAATGTCGGGCACATTTCTTTCTTTCAATTTTCTTTTTATAATATTTAAAGTATGTAAGTTTGCTATAGACTTATATAAATATATATGTATTTTAATAGTATATATTAAAGTATGTAGAGAGAGCGTTGCTTTCATAGGTGGATAGTGTAATCGATAATTTTTTTTTTTTTTTATGGATACCGGATGGCAAACGAGCAGAAGGACCGCCTGATGGTAAGTGGTTACCTTCGCCCATGAACATCTACAACACAAGAGATGTACTAGATGCGTTGCCAACCTAGAGGATACAGATGGAAAGGGAGGATAATGTAGTAGTCCGCTATCGGAACCACCACATTTTGGGGAAAGGATGGGTGGGAAAGGGGAAAACCTGGCTTACATGCCATCAAACCGGAACACATCATAAGATATTTGGCGGTTCGTCTTTGACATGATAGTGGTCGCGAGCCAGACGGAGGACGAACCTCCTACCACCAAACAAAAATTAGTAATCAATTGTTTTACCCGCTGACAAATATATGGCCAATATATTATGATATGCGTAGTGTGTTCATTCACATGAATACCATGTCATTGGAATATTCACTTGGATAATCAATAAAGTAACTACATAAAATCATGAAACGTTAAATATTTAAATATATAATTATATAATATTTTTTATCTACTTATCTTTATTTGCAAAAACGTCGGCCCCTTCGTACTCATAAAACAAGCTTACAACACAAAACAAAAACATTTTTGTATATAAGCTATGTTGATGGCAAAAAAAATACGGGTGAAATATTATATAAAACATGTAGGTTTACATAAGCTAGTGTCCCCGTTAACGCGTTAATAACGCGTCCTAGCAACGTAAGTACTTTATATAAACATGGATGTCAAGCAATGGTAATGTATGTAAAATTTATTTTATTAATATCAAATATTTTTTGTTTTAAAAACAGCTTTGCATCCCTTTTTACGAAAACTATGTGGACGAGCATGAAATTTGGCACACTTATAGTTCATATAGAGAATGAGTGCAGAATATTATTTTTTTTTTTAAATGATGCATAAAAAGTATATTATAATAATAAAATGTTACACACACTACCATGATATGACATCCATATTTATATAAAGTGACATATACATACATTGCTAAAGACAACGCATTGTTAACGCGTCACCAGGGACTTTTTTTTTAACTTCACGCTGTATCCCGCATATAACAGGGTAGGCAGAGGGAACCAGAGAATCTAGTGTTAAGACACTCCATTCTCTTTCAACAATTCCGTTCCCCACTTTCCGCTGAATTGAGGCATTGCGTGTTGAGTGGCGGAACTCAACGCCGCTCTTTGCCTTGTTACCAAACCCAGGAAATGAAAATACTAAGCTTTAAATTTCCTGGAGTGGGAATCGAACCCAAAACCTGACGCGTTCACAGTCGCACGCTTGTGCCTTTGCGCCACGACAGGGATACTCGTCTATATAAATAAATAAAATATACATACATTTTACAAAGCAAATAAAATAGCAACATTCAGTGTAACATAAAACGTACTGAATAGAATTTTCATTAGTACTAAGTATTAACGTCAATAATTAAAAGTGATAGAACGCATTCAATTTAATCAATCTTAAAATCTCAAGGTATTCTGTGCGTACTTCGTGAAACACATTTTTTATTCCTCAAATTAAATATATTTAGCTTCGAGAGAGCTTTAAGAAAAGTAAAGAAAGAATTTCATTAAATATCGTTGAAACGAAGTGGATATTTTCCTCATATTTCATTGCAAGTGTCTGTTTTGGGTTACAGAGACTAATTGCAAACGGCTGTTTTAAGATGATTCATTATTTTACTAACCGACTTTAAATATAAAGGAAGCAAAACTTCCCTTTCTTCCATCCATCCCTTCCTTACCGAGTGAAACAATTTCGATAATATTTCTTTTATATGATAACTAGTACTTTTGATGTGGATCATTTAAATTTAGTTAAGATCGGACAAGTTACTGGGTGAAGCACTTTTGATGATTCTATTTTTATATGATAGTTACTGCTTCTGATGTCTGTTTAAGTAGTTTCTGAGTTATTCGTAACAATTGTATCCACATTTAGTGCATTTTCTTTGAAGTTTTTCTTTTCTTGTTAAAGTCTTAATTATAATTGACATTGTTTGTGAGTAAACTCAATTTTATTTGTACGTTGGCTTATTTAAAACTTTCACATTTTGTTGAGGAAATGATTGTGGGTAGATCTCAAATTCTAATTAAGGTTGGCAATTTAGATATATACCTGCTTGTATTATCATTTAAATGTTTTTGTTATGAGCCTACATAGCAAACTTGTAGTCAAAAAGGTAAAAGGTCAAGGTAACTGTCATTTTTTTTTTCCTCAGGGAGAACATAGTGTCAGAACACTCTGTTCCCCATTTTTCACTTGAAATCGTGACAATGCATATTGTATGATGGAACTTAACGTCACGGCTTATTTAACTGGAGCAAATAAATGAAAATAAGTTAAATATGATCATTCTCTCAAGTGTGAATCGAACCCACTATCCATCGCGCTTACAAGAGGACGTTAGATTTTGGTATTATTACTTTGTGTTTGAGAAATATTCGCATTCATTGTGCCGTACGGTGTGCGCGGTAGGTTTTGCATAGTTTCCATCTACAACTGCCGCAACGTACAAAAATGTATTAAGGTATAAAAATATATCTATAGCCCTATCATATTAAAAATGTAATTCATTTGTAATGCTTAATGACATTAAAGAGCAATAAAAACGATTTAATAAATCAAGAACTAATTCAATACGAAAACGTTAATAAAATAGAAAATAAATTACTTTTAATATACTTAAATGTCGCAAAACGAGCAAGGGCTCTTTCGTTTATAGCTTTTTTATATCTGCCTACATTCAGCATCAGTAAAAGAAATGGGGGATCTTAATGTCAAGGTTTATTGATTAATATCTACGTTTTAAATTACACGAAAGTATAAAAACATAAAATATTCCAAATTTTATTGCCAGTTTTGGCGAATAATAGAAAGAGATAAGAAATATGATAATTTTACCATTAACGCTGAAGCTACTGGTCCTGGTGGACCGATAGGTCCTGGAGGTCCTTGTTGGCCAGGTGTTCCATCTGCCCCCGGTTCACCCTTCGGTCCCGGTTGACCTTCCTGTCCTGGAGCACCGGATTCACCTCTTTCTCCTCTATCTCCTTTGAGCCCAGGAGGTCCAGGTGGTCCAGGGTCTCCCATTTGACCCTGATTTTTAATAATAATAAATTAAAATAACTTCGTGTAATTGTGTTTTTGTATATATATAACCAAACTAAATTACAATGGAGTCAAATACTTATATTCTATTCTTAAATAAATATTAATATTATATCTGTTTGTTTATCATTGGATTTTATTCCAAAGCTACATAAAAATAGAAAAAAGACAGCTGATAGTTATTGTATTTAAACAAAAATAGCCCATTTGAATAACAAAAATACAGTTGTGTTTTTACAAACGCCAACGTTTTTATTCTACTCAACAAATAAATAATACCTTCTATCTGTCACTCTGTCCAATTCAAAAATTTTGTTAAAGCAGCATAGATATATATAAATATTTTTCCAAATAATATCTTATCAATAAATTACTTTGTTGATACAAAATATTGGATACAAAATAGATCAAAGTTCCATGATAGCTAACTACTGTTACATACATATATCTGCGATTATGTCTAGCAGGAACTGTCCAATTGGATCCAGCTTTAGGGACTGCAGCTTACTAAAAAGACTTTTCGTTTGCTTATAATTCTTCATTTGCAAATTGAGAATTTTTATTCATCAGATTTTAAAGCTATTATACATACACTTGCGTATTACATTAGTAATATATCATACACATAATTAGTCGAATTCCATGAAATATTCGCCGCAACGAAGTTTGTCGAAGTTAAAAATAGGTACATTTGCTAAAACAAAAATGATTGTTACAATATCAATATTTATTATAACATTCTTACCGTCTTTCCAGGAGCGCCTGTTGTTCCATCTGCACCTGTAGGTCCTTGTGGACCTGGTGGTCCCGTTAATTCTGGTATGGCCTCTAGCATTCGAGATATGTCACCCACACTGCATTGACATTGAGCGGAGAGTGTAATCTAGGTAAACAAAAAATATATTTAGTTTTCATTTTCACAAGATACAAAGTTTTTAATCAATTTATCTAATGTCTACCTTCGAAAAGTGTTTTTTTGTAATGTTTAAATTTTAAAACTCTATGTCGCCTTGTTTGGTAAGAGAGCGCCAGTACTTCAAAGTGGTCTGAGCGAGCTTGCATTTCAATAGTTCAAGCATATATGTACATATATATACATATAGTTTCACGTCTTTTTCCACACAGCATAGTAGGAGGAAAAAACATCGTATCAAGTTTATTTTTTTTATTATTACTTTAATTCGGAATATTATACGTATAAATATTTATTAAAAATATAATAACGATTGCCTACTTAACATGACATAAATATATAAAGAAAATCATACTATGATAGTAACATTTTGGAATAAAAATCCAAAAAGTTACAAAATATCTCTATAACTTTACATTTAACTACTAAATAGAATACAGTTTGAATTACTCCATTCTCTCCCATAATATTTTACAAATAATATCTATATATAGAAATGTCCATTTCTCCTAAATCCACTCAACATTTAGTGTGCTGTTAGTCATTAAAGCCTACATTGTCCCACCTAGAGATATCAGACCGGTATTTATTATACACATTCATCTATCCGGTCCTAACCGGATGAGCTTACTAAAACAATACAACAATATGTATTTCTATGCCATTACGTAAACTGGATAAGATATGGGAATGTTATGTGTTTTGTAACACCTTGTATAATTTAATGATTGTATTCTATAGTTACCATACTTTGTATATGTTTTAACCGACTTCGAAAGAAGAGGTGAGAAAATTCGAGTATTTTTTTATGTGTGTCACCGCATTTTTTTTGAGTGATCCAGTTTTGAACATTTCTTTTGTTTTTTTTTTGATAGGCTTTATGTGTTTCTGATGTGGTCCTTTTAAAATTTGGCTTATAATTGGATGAGTAATTTTGGATTTATTGGGAATAATTTTACGATTTTGAATGTTAAAATTTTAAATATTATATAAAAAAATAGTGACATGAAACATATCATATCTTGATTTAAATGCTAATTTCTACCTTACAATTGAATTGGTTAGTAAGTTTTATATTTTATTACAACATGAGTTCGGTCCACATTCGAGGGAATTTTAATATTTTTATTTTCCCGCTCTAGTCAGTATATCTCACAGCGTTGAACTCCACCACACAACTCATAACATCTTGAAATTAATGCGTTAGGTTCTATCTATCTACCCTGCTGTATGAGAAAAGTAATTTAGCTGTTTTTGAAAAACAGATATTATTCATATATGAATATATATACATACACATATCTATGTAGAATCTTTGTTTTTATTTTTTTTTTTATTGATAACGGACGGCAAACAAGCAGAAGGACCACCTGATGGTAAGTGGTTACCTTCGCCCATAGACATCTACAACACCAGAGGTGTTGGCAGATGCGTTGCCTAGAGGACGTACTGATGGAAGGGGGACAATGCCCGGTAGTCCGCATCAGAACCACCACCACATTTTGGGGAAAGGATGGGTGGGAAAGGGGAAAATCCTGACATGCCATCGAACCGGAACTTGCATCATTGTTAAGATGTTGGCAGTTCGTCTTTGACATGGATAGTGGTCGCAGAGCCAGTCGGAGGGGACGAACCTCCTACCACCTAACAAAGCACCTCTCTCTCTCACTCTTTTGAAAAGACAGTTTAAAAATAAACTACATATCCTTTATTTTTCTTATGATTAATGCTTTAGGTCAGAGCTTGGAAATACTAAAAGACTTGTATTTCGGTCCAAAGAGTACAAATAAAAAAACTGATGCTTAATATGAAAGTTATAAATGTAGCTGAAAATATCTAGTAAAAATGATCCAATCAGTATGAAAATGAGTATAAGGTTATTTAGTACCTACATTATAGTATAATATTGCTACTGGATTTCAGAATAATAATTTCATTCTTTTCTGTTTTAAAAGAGAAAAACTAAAAATATTTACTGTTTTAAGATTTTTACTGCAAAGTGAGATAATCAAGCAGAGAGGGAACTAGTGTCAAGACACTGTTCTCACTTCACTTTTTCTTTTGTGTAACACGGGTAAATGAACATACATTAATATGACCATTCCCCGAATCGGCATCGAACACCACGACCAACAACGATTTACACTCAGATGCTATCCACTGCGCTACGATGGCCTTAAAAATATATATTAGTATTAAGAATAAAAATGTTAAAAAGAAAGTAATACTTACATCATCCTTTTCTCCTTTGTGGATATCCTAAGTAACAAAAGTTACAATATAATTTTGACTTGATGTGTGAATCTCAGCTAAAAAGCACTATCACCAAATACATAAAGAATTATGCTTATTTCATTAATTTAATGAAATGTTTTTTAATGTATTATTAGTAAATATTGTATTTCTCCACTTCTTCTCCATATAAACTTTAAATATTAAATTTCTTACTCCTCGTAGTTTTTCACTCTCAACCGTATTACTTAACCATATTTTTATCTAAATTGATAAGAATTACATGTTTTTGTGTTATATATTGTGTAGTTCATTACCTTGTTATTTTTATTTATTTTAATGTACGGTATTTTTTTTTTTTTTTTTTTTTTATGGATACCGGATGGCAAACGAGGCAGAAGGACCTGCACCTGATGGTAAGTCGTTACCTTCGCCCATGAACATCTACAACACAAGAGATGTACTAGATGCGTTTGCCCAACCTAGAGGATTCAGATGGAAAGGGAGGATAATGTAGTAGTCCGCTATCGGAACCACCACACATTATGGGGAAAGGATGGGTAGGAAAGGGGAAAACCTGGCTTACATGCCATCGAACTGGAACACATCATAAGATATTTGGCGGTTCGTCTTTGACATGATAGTGGTCGCGAGCCAGACGGAGGACGAACCTCCTACCACCAAACAAATGTACAAGTCAGTGCAAAAATCCATAATAATCAGATCTAAATAATTCTTTACTTATTTATAATTTGATACTCACATGGAGAAGAATGTGAAACTATTGGTAATCTATTTTCGTCTGGGTTTACCTGAAAAAGACAGAAACACGTTTAATATATTAAAATATTTAAATAATCTGTTCATTAAGAAGTTGGAATGAATATCTTTATTTAAATAAAGGCTTTGCTTGACAACAACCATATCCCAAAATGAACGTAAGTAAAATAGAGATTGAAGTGATGTGTTAATAATTAATGAAATTGTATATATTACATTAATCTATTTGTATAAAAATAAAATAAGATATGACTAAGCCGGAGGTCTAATATAGAAATTCAGAGGGTCAAGACACTCCGTTCATACTTTCCGCATACATTCGAGGTCATCATGGCGCAGTGGGTCAGCGTGAGTGTAACAATAATTGGTTGTGGGTTTAATTAGCACCGGGAGAAATGAACACATTTAAATATTTTTGCTCAGCTAAGATAAGCCGCGGCGTTAAGTTTCGCCACTTAATACGTAGTGTTAAGAATTTGGGTGAAAACTAAAAGATGATTTCCTCAAAGTCGTGCTGTAACTGGAAAAAAAATAATCAAAGGTATGGAGGATAAAGAGGATGTCATAATAATAAATAAATGTAGCCATGGAGGTTATAGCGTTTATGTCTATGAACGGAAACAATAAGTCTATTATGTAAGTAACTCGACCTATACAAGGAACTCTTTTCATATAATTTATTTAGCTATCCCATAGGAATAACTCGATGTTGGGAAAAACTTAAAAAAAAACTGAATTTTGAATATTTAATGTTGGTAACGTTTAAGTTTTAAGCAGTTTTGTTTTGCTCATATATTTGCTTTTTTTATTATACAATACATACCGTTAAATACCGTCATGGCGTAGTGACTGCCGCGATGGTTGTGAGTACAATAACCCGATTTTTATTTGTCCCTTATGGTAAAAATATATACAAACCTGAACCTGAACCTGATAACTTTATATTAAGACACTCCGTTCTATTAAAATTTCTGTTCCCTACTTTCCGCAAAATTGGGTGCCATGTGGCGGAACTCAACGCCGCGCTTGTTATTAATTATTTTATTTATGTACCTCTAACATTTACTATCCAATCTTAATATGCCCAAAACATTTTAAAAGATATTAAATTAGTTTTCTGCAGCTCTCAGATATATTTCTAGAAATATTTTAACGTATTTTCTTTATTATATTATATTAAGTATTACTTGTTTCCAATTATTTAGTGATATGATTATGATCAATATCAGGTGAGTACAATGGCAGTAATCTAGTGAGCTCATTAGCATCAACATATATATAGATGTAGAATACCTACAATAAAGATTATTTTGGTATTCTATTGGTATAAACACAATAATTGCACAAAATTACACGCGTAATAGGTCGATAAGCCGATATATTTGTAACTGAATTTAAAAAAAGAGGAAGTTGTCAATTTGACTGCTTTTTAAGTGTGTAGTACCGCTATTTTTTATTGGGTAAGACAATTTTGGTGATTGTTTAATATGATAGTTAGTGAATTATGATGTTTTTGAGTTATTCGTAATAAAATCTTTTTAGTTCATTATGCTTATGTCGGTTTTCTTTTTTTAGTAAAATTTTAATTATAATTTTGTGTTAATATGTATATATTTATTTAGACTATAAGAAAGTGTAGTTAGATGGATATTTAAGTTTCTATTATGATTGTTATTTCCACAGCTTAGATATACGAAGTGCGGCGTTGGGTTGTGTCTCCTATGTCTTCCTTTATTTTAAAAGTAAAGTAAGTAAAACGAGGAATGAACGCAAAGAGAACTACGTACTTATCTCGACTAAAATGAGGGTCTTAGTTTTCTTAGTTTCGTCTTTTGTTAAAATGACAGAGATACGTAGAGAAAATAAATGAAAAATTTCTAAATAACTTGTACATACATACATATTACAAACAATAACAAATAATGGCTAGCTCCAACAACAATCAAGGCAACATTACTGAATAAAAAAACTAGCTTTCTATAATAAATCATAATTTCTGTCTCGGACTCATCATCGAATTATCGTGGACACTGACCTAATGATAGTATTTCGTGTCATAGTGCAATCAATTTTGTTGTATTTTGTTTTTAGTCTAAAATGAAAGAAGTTTATTTCATTGCTGACAGAACGAGCTTAAACGATACCGATGCTAATGATTTATAATCTATTTCCTTTTTAACTGACTTGAAAAAAAGGAGCGGGTTCTAGAGTTGACTGTAACTTTTTACTGGGTGAACCAGTTTTGATGAATCTCTTTTATTTGATAGCTAGTACTTATAATGTGGTCCTATTTAAATTTAGTTAAGATCTGTTGAGTAAAAGTAAAGTAGTTTTCGAGTTATTCGTAATAATTTTAGTGTAAGTGAATTATGTACCATGCCACGCGGAATAAGGCGAGAAGCTGTTTTTTTTTACTAAATAGTGTAACCAGAACCTGTCATGGCGCAGAGGCACACAGCGTGCGACTGTAAACGCGACAGGTTGTGGATTCCATTCCCACTCCAGGAAATGTAAAATTTAGTATTTTTATTTTTTAGGTTTGGTAACAAGGCAAAACGCGGCGTTGAGTTCCGCCACTCAACTCGCAATGCCTCAATTCAGCGGAAAGTGGGGAACGGATTTGTTGAAAGAGAATGGAGTGTCTTAACACTAGGTTCTCTGATTCCCTCTGCCTACCCTGCTATATGCGGTATACAGCGTGAAGTTAAAAAAAAAGAATTAAAAAATAAAGCAAAGAATATTTAGCTAAGCATATCAAAATAAGGTACAAATATAATTTCAATACAATACTATTACTAATTAGTCAATAATTAAACATATAATATTATAATATATAAATTGCACACTTAAATACATATTTCGTGTTTGAATTTTGGCTTAATTGTAATAGGCTTTGTGTAAGCCTGATTTGTCATGCATAATTTTGGATAACATTTTGTTTTCTATGTTTTGAATAAAATGAACAATTCTGAAATGTAAATATATTATAAATAATTAACATTTTTTTTAGCTTCACGCTATATCCCGCACATAGCAGGGTAGGCAGAGATAACCTGATAACCTAGTGTTAAGACACTCCGCTCCGAATTGAGGTATTGCGTGCTGAATGGTGGAAGTCAACGTCGCGCTTTCCCTGTTACCAGAGCGAAGAAATAAAAATATTAATGATTACTTTTTTTTTAACTTCACGCTGTATCCCACATATAGCAGTGTAGGCAGAGGGAACCTGAAAACCTAGTGTTAAGACACTCCATTTTCTTAGAACAATTCCGTTCCCCACTTTCCGCCAAATTGAGGCATTGCGTGTTGAGTGGCGGAACTCAACGCCGCGCTTTGCCTTGTTACCAAAAATTAAATGATTAATTATTATAAATATTTAATAGTTTCATTTCTTGGAGTGATAATTGATCCCACAGCCTGTCGCATTAACAGTAGCACGCATTCGCCTCTGCGCTAAGACTGGATGTACTCGTAAGAATATAAAAATATATAATAAAAATAAAATTTATAGATAAAGACCTGAAAGGCATTTCTCCTCAAATACTAATGCCACTAATATTATTAAAACGGAAGCTTGTGAGAATAGATAGAGGTTTGTCACTATTTCACGTACCAATTTAAATTTTAACATTAATATAAGACTGACTTCAAATAAAATATATTAAAAAATAGTAAGTAAGAATTCTAGACAACCATTATTTTCATGCCCGCTATGACAAAACTAAGTGCGGTGTTGAGATCCGCCAATTATCTCTCGAATTTAGCCGGAAATGGGTGAACGGAGTGTCATGACACTTCGTTCACTCTGACTACCTTATTATACGGAATAAAGCTTGAAGCTACTTAACCATCTATTTCTAATCCTTCCATTTTGACATGAAAAGTATATAAATTCAAAAAGCCAATATCACTTTATTAATTATTATAAACGATGATATTTTCTGCATTATTTCCCTCAAAAAGTTATTATTATTTGTGCGAGAGTCGCAAAGATCAACATTTGGGGTTTTGACCTTCCCATTAAATTTTAATATCGCTGTAAAATGTTGACTTCCTGTCAATTACTGAGGTTACGCGGCTTCATAAACTGTTTTTACCTTTTGCCTCTCTTTCAGAAGCATTTAAATTAGGTGACACAAAATACGGTTATATTTACCTGGTGTTAGTTATTATGTGCTATCTGTTTTTATATATACTTAGAAATAATTTATTTACGTTATATGAGTGATGTTATTTTGAATGCATGTTATAAAATATATCTTTACTGGGTAGAAATAAATATAATTTTTACCTTGAAATGAATGTGACCTTACTGTAAAATTTATGTAACTTCTGATTTTGGTTAAACTGACTACTAACTAATTTTCCTTTTTTTTCCTTAAACAAAATAACTTTTTTAAATGTTTTTGAAATAATAAAAAGTATTATTATTTTAATTCTATTTGAAAAAAAAACTTTACAAATTCTGCAAGAAAATCTCTTAAAAACTGGCTAATTTTAATTACCAAAGTACGACATTTCATGACAGTAAGTTTACATAACAAAAAAAACGTTTGTTTGGGTACAAATAAAAAAAAATAAAGACCATCGACGCAATGGAATAACCTCTGACTGTAAACGCGAGGAATAGCTGGTAGTGGGTTCGATTCTCGGTCAGGTGAATGATTATATGTAAATTATTTTCTTTTACCCTCTCTGCTACAAACGCGGCTCAACACGCAATACCTTGAAATCCGGCGGGGAGTGGAGTGTTTCAACACTAGAGGTTCTCTCTGCCTACCCTGCAATGCGTTATAAATCGTGAAGCTGATATATAGATTAAAAAATCTCTATAATTCAAATAAACTACATAAAGCATGTAATGAAAAACCTTCATTCAGATAGCATTCCCGCATATAGTGTTACATAAAGTAACATTGATCTTTCAGAAATATGTACGTAATTGGTATCTTTACAAAATATTGAAAGATGAAAACGATATTTTTAATTAAAATATGATTTTTGTTTGTTTTTTTGTATAGATGTGCACATTTTGCCTGTATCAATTTATTTTATAGGAACTGAACGCCACTGTTTGGTTAAAGGAAAGGAAATAAACTCCAAATATTAGTTAAATGTACTAGAGAATGCTTTAAAAATGTAAAAAGCCCTTCAATTAAATTTAAATTCTCATAATAACTAAGTTTAGTTGAGTTCTAGTATCCTAATTCAGAAATACGTCACTAACTTATGTAAATATATTTTTACTTCTTTCGGCTAAAATAGAGCGCGTCCTTGAAGTGGCAATTTTACAGGTAATGATGTCTTAAATTTGGGCAAACAGTAGAGAATAGTGTCTTAACACTTTTTTCTTCCTGACTACTGTTATATGTATATATAAAAGGAATGAAGCTGATTTATTTTATTATTGAAACAGACTTCTCATGTATATATTTTATTAGAACAAGATGCCTGTCGTGGTGCAAAGGCATAAGCGGCGAATGTAAACGCGACAGGTTGTGGGTTCGATTCCCACTCCAGGAAATGGAATTTATCATTTCCTAGGCTTGGTAACAAGGCAAAGCACGGCGTTGAGTTCCGCCACTCAACACACAATGCCTCAATTCGGCGGGAAGTGGTGAACGAAACGAATGAACACTAGGTTCCCTCTGCCTATCCTGCTATATGCGGGATACAGCGTGAAGCTGTATGTATGTATGTATAACAAGATGATAAGCGTTTAACGACGCATGTTAAATGCTATGAGAAGTATTCTTCCTAAATATACCAAGTATTTCTTTCAACGTATGTACTTATTACTAAACCCTCCTTTAGAACAGTCAGTTCAGTCAGTCTGGACGACTTCAGCCAACTTTTAGTTAATAATAATAATAATAATAATAAAGCCTTTATTAACAATCTAAAATTTACATACAATATATATATAGTTTTAAATTTTTGACACCGGTAAAGATTGTTTTGCCTTAGCATAGGCCTCCCCCAAACCTTTCCACAAGACCCGATCGTGGGTTTTCCTCATCCACAGCGTGCCCGCGGCCGCTTTAATGTCCTCCTCCCATCTTTTCTGTGGTCTTCCTCTCTTTCTCTTTCCCTCTCTAGGGTACCATTCTACCACCTGTTTTGCCCATTTGTTCATTTTACTTCTAATAAGATGTCCTGCCCATTTAAATTTTAGCTTCCTGACAGTGTATGATACTTCTACAGTATTTGTTTTTTGACGAATAACATTTAGGTTAACTTTATCTTTTCTTTTTATATTAAGCATACTTCTTTCCATGCTGTGTTGACAGACTTGTAATTTCTTTATATTTTGTACAGTTAAGGCCCATGTCTGGCAGCCATAAGTCATGGTAGGAAGTATGCATGTGTTAAATACTTTGCTTTTTAAATTAATGGGTATTAACTGGCTTTTCGTTATCTCTTTTAAGGCCCAGTATCGTTTCCAAGCTACATTTACTCTATTTTGTATCTCTTTCGATGTATCGTATGTTGGAGATATAATCTGCCCAAGATATGTGTATTCATCTACATAATCAATTGAGTCATTGTGAACTACTACAGGTAACTTCAAATGGTTAGTCATTAGTTTTGTTTTCGTCTTATTCATTTGTAGGCCCACTTCTCTGCTTTCCTTTATAAGTTGGTTGAGCATAGTTTGTAATTGTTCTGGACTGTTAGAAATTATTACGAGGTCGTCAGCGAAGCGAAGGTGATTCAGCATTTCTCCGTTTATTCTTAATCCATAGCTTGACCAGTCAAGTTTACGGAAAACGAGTTCTAGCGTCGCTGAAAATAATTTTGGTGATAGTGGGTCCCCCTGTCTTACGCCCCGTTTGATGGAAAACGTCTCTCCAAATTTTTCAGTTTTTATTTTCGCAGTCATGTTTTTATAAATTTCCATAATGAGACGAATATACTTTTTATGAACACCTTGACACGACAGAGCTTCCCAGATTTTTTTATGTTTGATTGAGTCAAAAGCTTTATGATAATCTACAAACGCCAGATAGTAGGGCAATCTATATTCTTTGTACTTCTCCGTAATTTGTTTGATTGTGAATATGTGATCTAAAGTGGAGAAACCGCTGCGAAAACCTGCCTGCTCTTTTGGTTGATTTTCGTCCAAGTTTATAGTAATTCGATCGAGTATCACTTTTGAAAATATCTTGTAAAGATTGGACATGAGACTAATGGGCCTATAATTATTGATGTCATCTTTTTTGCCTTTTTTATGGAGCAATGTTATTGTTGATGTGGTCCATTGGGCTGGTATTGACTCTTGTTTAAGGATGTCGTTGAATATATCGTATAATGAATTCAGTATTATTTTTGAGGATCCTTTCAAAAGTTCATTCGAGATTCCATCTTCTCCTGGTGATTTATTATTTTTTTGAGAATTAATTGCCTTAATTATTTCGTTTTTAGTAATAAATGGTATCTCTTCTTCAGTGGTACTGTTATTGACTTCGAATAATGATGAAGGTTCGTCATTATAGAGTTCTCGATAAAAGTCTGTAGCGATGTCTAGTATTAATGTGCGGTTTGTATTGTTCTTTTGTTGTTTAGGTTTTTTCATTTTAGTTATCCAGTTTACACAATCCTGTAGCTCTTTCTGTGCTTTTTTGATTCCTCCAGTAGTTTCTAAGTGTAACATTATTCTATTAAGCCTAGTTTCTTGTCTATGATTTCTTATACATAAGTTGATTTGTTTGCTTATTTTTGTTATTTCACTCCTATCAATTGGTTTTTGTTGCATCAAACTGTGTCTCAATATTATTAGATCTCTTGCTTTTTCTCCTATTTTATCTTTTGTAAATTTTGTTGTAATAATGTTATTTTGAATTGTTTTTAGTTGGTTTTCCAGGTTGTCATATTTTCCTTGCATAGTTTGTTTTTCTTGAAGCTTATCTTGTAGTGCAGATTTCAGAGGTGACAAAATCATATCTGATAGGGGTAATTTTACTATTCCGTGGGTGCTTGTCCAAGGTCTTCTAGATTGTTTTGCATGGGTCGACATTTTCCCACGAAGCATTCGATGATCTGTATTAAATTCTAGTTGATTTATGGCACCTACATCAGTGAATAGTTTTGGTTTGTTAGTGATTATAAAGTCGATTTCATTTTTAATTTTTCCATTCGGTGACACCCACGTCCATTTCCTGCTGAGTTTTTTGTTAAAAAAGCTATTCATGATTCTTAGGTTAAACTCTTGGACAAATTCTATTAGTCTTTGGCCGTTGTTATTGCGCTTTCCTGATGAAAAAGGTCCCAGATAGTAGTCTTCGTTTTTGTTCCTTTTACCTATTTGGGCATTTAGGTCTCCCATTATTACTACTGTTTTGTATACTTGTTGCATCACTTGCTTTAATTCGTGGTAGAATAGGTCTTTTTGTTCTTCTCCAGCATTTTCCGTAGGAGCGTATACCTGTATTATTGATATGGGTCGCTTATATTCAGGA
>JAKGSA010001139.1:71207-101004 GCA_033558755.1 Philaethria dido | reverse complement strand
TATATTGACATTATTAGGGATATGTACCGCGATTCCGCGTCAATGGTTAGGACTGCTGTTGGCGACACCAAACCATTACTGTAGGGGTTTACCAAGGCTCGGCGCTTAGACCGTTTCTGTTCAATGTAGTGCTCGATACTGTCTCGGCTTATATCCAGGACCAGCCTCCATGGCTGATGATGTATGTCGATGACATAGCACTCGTTGACGGGGACCGGACGAAGTTAGAGCAGAGAGTGAACCTCTGGAAGGGTACGCTGGAGAACGGCGGTCTTAAGCTAAATGTGTCGAAGACCGAGTACATGGCATGCGGGAGCTCGGAATCTGGCACTATCTATATAGGTCCTGAACCAGCCGTTAAGTCGGAAAAGTTCAGGTACCTTGGATCCGTTTTGCACGAGTCCGGAGGCATCGATCACGATGTCCAAGCCCGGATATGCGCTGCTTGGGCCAAATGGCGTGAGGTCACTGGTGTGGTCTGCGACCGCAGAATACCGCCCAAACTCAAGGGACAGATATACAAGTGCATAATCCGACCTGTTCTTTTATACGGTAGCGAATGTTGGCCGGCACTGTCTCGTCACACTCAGGAGCTTCGCGTCACGGAGATGAAGATGCTGAGATGGATGTGTGGCGTTACGCGGGCTGATCGCATACGTAACACATTCATTCGAGGTAGTCTTCGGGTCCGTGACGTAGCGGATAAGCTCCAAGAGCGTCGTTTGAGATGGTACGGCCACGTTGTGCGCCGTCCCGAACACCATGTCGGAAGAAAATGCCTTGATATATCTGTCCCTGGAGTTAGACCCCCCGGACGCCCAAGGAAGCGATGGCTGGATGTCGTGAAACAGGATATGAGAGCCAATGGACTAACCACCCGTGATGCAGAAGATCGTGCAAAGTGGAGTAGGTTGAGTAGGAAGGCAGACCCTGGCTAGCCGGGATAAATGCTAGGAAGAAGAAGAAGAAGAGTACTTCTAGTATTATTATTATGTAAGTAACATTCAAATTTCATTTTGAATTACTTTAACAAGACAAAAAATTATAGCTTGTTTAAACACTTACCGTCTTTGTTATCAACTAAAATTTCCTTAATTCTCTGATATATGTACACAGATCCAATTAAAATTAATATAGATAACGGTAGTCCAATAAGCACATTCGCAAATTTTACTTTGATATTCCTGTAAATGCTTCCGAGTTCTTTATTCAACTGCAAATCAAAGTGTAAAAAAATAAAATATGTTATATTTTTCACGAATATATTTTTCGCGCTAGGGAATAAAAAAATATTCTCCAGGCTTTGGATTCAGCTACCCAGAAACGATTTCAAATGGACGATCTTTTTTAAGATGGGAATAAAGGAGTTACTAGTACTATAAGCATTATCCTCTAATGTATATAAATATATCTCTATATACAATAAAATTATGTACAAATAAAGCCTTACCTCTTCAATAATATTTAGATAGTCAATATATAATTTCATTTTGTGATATGCTCTAAAACCATAGACAATCATCAATCCACATAAAAGTACGTCGTGGATCACATGAAGTACTAAAGAAACTCCAGTTCGAACACGTATCTCTTTAGAATTGATGACGAAAAATTGATTGTATATAATATTAATTGTGTATGCTCCCACTAAAAAAAGGTAACAATAGATTAGTAAGAAAATATTATTTGCTATAACAAATGCAATGCTTATTTTTTTGTTACCATGCTACTTTACTTACTTACATCATTGAAAGTAAATATATTATTTGCAAGAAGAACGTGCTCAGGTGGTTTGGGCACGTCGAGAGGATGAGTGATGAAAGAATGGCTAGAAAGATACATGAAGCAAAGGTGAGCGGCAAGAGAGGTAGGGTGAGACCTCGGTTGACCTTCGAGAACACAGTATCAATGATACTGGAGGGAGGTCACGTAAAAAGTATTAGGACCTCCCGGAGGGCATGCATGAACAGGTCAATGACTGTGGACGAGGCGAAAGAGGTAGAGGCAGGGACCGCAGCGTTTGGCATTTCGTTCTCTCTGACTACCCCGCTAGGGATTAAGCGTGAAGTTAGGTAAGGTAAGGTATTAATTGCCTTGAATTAAAAGTAAAAATATTAATTGCCTAGAAACAATCAAAAATCTCCGATTATGCCAAAGGACCTTTGGGATTATTTTATAAAATGTACTTACTCAAAAAAGTAAAGTAAGTTTGGCTCATTATCGCATATTTCTTGTTAGGACAGACGATGTGAATATTAGACTTCGTATTAAATTGTGATAACGGCGATAAAGATACTGGAGCCATTCCGCACATCCTCGATAAATACAGCATTCGTACCAATGTCTTAGTAACTATCGCTTTCTGCTCTTTTAATTGTGACGGCTGTAATTATAAAAAATTATGAATAAAAATCATTGCGTTTGTATGATTAATTCACCATATTTAATATACCATTGTTGCTGCCAACTCTTTTTAAATCAATGTCTAAAAAGCTTGAAAAAGGATAGAAGCTTGGAAAAGATCTTTTAATATTATTAACGACTCATACCAACGTTGGTAATAATATCATGAATACCGTCTATTTACCTGCAAAGCTATTTGCTTACAGATTAAAACAATGATAACGCTTATAAAGCTTTTATATAATGACTCGCACTTACCCACGTCTTTGCTTGCGTTATAAAGGGGAAATAATTTAATTACCATTAAAATGTAGCTTATCCGCTAATCATTTCCACTCAAAAAATCATAACATTACTTCGGTGCTACATGAAAAAAGGACAAACCCAACACAATTTCTAATTTCTTTCCTTGTCTTCCGTTTTGTTGCTTGAATATATATTATTTTTAATAAAAAGTGTCTTATATTCCTTTTAATTCCTATGAGAATATGTAGTAGTTTTGGCGTGAAGCCGTAACAAACAAACTTACATTTATATTTATAGTATAGGGGTAGGATTGTCTATTGCACTTACTGTGTATGGCATTAGCGCCACAGATCGATTGCTTTTTAGGTCAAAAATTGACCCAAAAAAACATCTTTATTCATATTATTGCCATAATATTTCATGATACTTTACAGTATCTAACATCATTACATTAGCATAAGATATATAGGATTCTCGTTAGGTTCTATCATTATAAATCATCGGCCTCAGCTCAAACTACAATGCGTAAGAAATTGTATTTTTTTTTTTTTTTTTTTTATACCACGACGGTGGCAGCAAGGCACACGGCCCACCTGATGGTAAGTGGTTACCGTGGCCTATGGACGCTTGCAACACCAGGGGCATCACTTACGCGTTGCCGACCCTTCAAAAACCTATTTATTCCCCTTTTTTATGTAGATATTTGTATCCCTAGAGAGTGTAGGAGAGTACTAAGGCAGAAATTCTCGAAAATTCTTCGGCAACAAGAAAAACGTGTTTTTACGTTTTATAGTCCTGTTCGTAGAAAGACGACACAAACGAAATTGCAAAAGTCAACTTTATGACAGAACATATGAAGTAATGATTGATTTATTAGTTTGTGTACAAAAGTATAATTATACCTTCACTGCCTTCACCTATCGTATAAGCAAACGCCTATGTGTCCAACACAATACAGACGAAAAAAAATGCTTAAACTTCAGATACCTTCCTATATGCAAATTCATTTTTTCTTTTGAATAAAAAAAGCACGCTAAAACTCTTTCATGTCAGGTACGAACGTTTTGTAAGAATTTGCGTGTTCTTCGGTGTTTTCGATCATAAGGCCTGTCTTTAATATAATCTTAATTAATTAATATAATCATAAATTTCACGTTCGCACGGCGTCACAACGAAGCTTATACCGATGAAATTTCCACGGTATGCAATAGTTCTTAGGATGCAATACACAGAATTTGAAATAAGATACTGTAATAAAAAAATATAAGCCTTTCATTATTTTACTGAAACAATAAGTAACACAATATAAAATTATTATCTAAAACACCATTTAGAAAATCGCATTATCCACGAGAAAAAAAATGGAATAAAATGTATAAGAAAAAATATTTACATTCTAAGAAAGTGTTGAGAAATTAAATATTTTCTATATTCTAATAAGCAGCTTGCGGTGGCAATTGAATTTTAAATGAAGGGGAAAAATAAAATTATAAAAAGTTATTTCTACAAATTGCATCTTTAAGGGGTTGGTGATAATTGTTACTTTTGTCTAGTATTTATAGGATGGTATTATACATGCAGCTTTTACAAAATTTAAAATAATAATATTTCTAAAAAAGATAGAAAGTGGAAATAAGTGTCTTTTTCTCTAGCGATACAACATTCAGGATTTATGACCATAAATTTTATTAATAAAGTCATTAATAAGTCACCATGTTAAGTAAACTATAGCTTGTTTAACTTGAAATGACATGACCCTCTACTCAAAGTAAATGCTAATATTTACAGCGAGTTTCTTTATCCATTGATAAATCCAAATCATTATCTGTTTTCCAATACCGTGGTCGACTAATCGCGTGACAAATCCGGTAATGGTCTCTACGAGGATTAATGATAGCTTTTTTTATTAAACAAGACGTCCGATTTCTACCGTGTTAGGAAAAAAAATCTAATCAAATAATAAATTAGAAAACAACCGTTCCATAGTGAGTAAAGCCAGGAAAGAAATTTCAATAAAATACATACACGCTGTTATCAACAAGTGCTTATAGATGTCAAGTAATTGACCAATTACAGTGTAATTATGTGTACACATATCTTTTAAATTTTGCTTGTATAGGAGTGTCCCAAAATTAACGCAAGATTTGAATTAAATAGAAAATGCCATTTTTAGTCTTTTATAGCGAATGAATAATGAATATAATAGCAAATGGCGGCAAAGTCAAATCTTGCGTTAATTTTGGGACATCCTTTATATATGTATCTAAGCACGAAAGGGCGTGTCGTTTCAACTTAAACCAGCTCTATAGTCTATAACTATTATGTCAGTTGAAATCAAAAAATGTTACCTTGTTGAAATATCTTTTTTGATTTCACTAAGTAAATAATAAATGGAAATATTGATAAATTAAGAATATGAAATATTATGTAAATCATTTATAAAATGAAAATACTTCAAAAATAAATATCCTGGTAACACCGAAGTCATAAATTTTGCATAACATCCTTATTTAATATATAAATAAGATTTGCTTGCATTCAAGTGACCATATTTGAAACAAATCCTAAAACAATATGCTCCTCCAAAAAGTAATTCAAACTGTAAAGAGCCTGGAAAATCCCAAATATCCACTATTAGGTCCTAATATAGCAGGGCTTTATTGTTTTGGTGTCTGGCAATGCGGTCAAAAATATCGGGATGCCGTGTTTAACACTATACATTTTTGGTCGGTAATTTTCGTAATAACCCAATTCGTAGAACTATATTTCATGGAGAAAGATTTGTTGAGTGTTCTTTTCAATATCACTATCTCCGCTTTGGGTTTAGTATCCATTCTAAAATTAGTATTCTTCATTTACTGTCTCAAAGATTGGAAATTGTTAGTCAAAAATATATCAGAAGAAGAAATTCGTGCATTATCTATTGGAGATAAAAAAGTTATTGAATATATGAAACAATACAAAAAATACTCAAGAACTTTGACTTATGTTTATTGGTCTATTATGTTTCTAACGATTAATGTCACAATTGTATCTCCGTACGTCAAATTCTTATCTATCAGTTATCGCGAATCAGTTCGAAACGGAACAGAACCTTATCCGCAAGTACTAAGTTCTTGGTTTCCTTTTGATAGCACTAAAATACCTGGTTACTTGATATCAACAGCAGTACACATCTTCATAGTAATTCAGGGATCTGCCGTTATAGCAGTCTATGATTCTAACGCTGTAGCAATAATGTCGTTTTTGAAAGGCCAATTGCAGATTTTAAGATACAGATGTGAGAACATTTTTGGTTCTGATACTGAGGTGAATTCGCGGGAGGAAGTGCTGGAAAACATAAAAGAATGTCATCGTTTATATAATTTCTTTATTGAGTAAGTATGATTGGTAAATTATTTGTTGGTAAATTATTTGACGTTCAAAAAATGAAGCTTGTAACTTCTTATTTTGAATAAAATTATTTGACTTTGACTTTGACTTTGATTCCAAATATGGTAAGACTAAATGATCTATGCACTATGTTTAGTTTTTGCTTTATGTAATAAATATTTGCATATACCACACTGATGTTTGCTGTATTTAAAATTACTAGAATTCAGTGCATGTATTTTTTTTTTATTTTGGGGCCTTAGCCAGGGCCACGGGAACTACCCCAGTCTTCCATTGCCTGTGGCGGCGGGAGCCTAGATATTTTAATAAATGTCTTAATCGTTGCAAGTGGGGTCCGACGAGTGAAGCGTGCAGATCTCCTTAACATAAAACTTATTTAAACTGATAGAGTCGATTCGCAGTTGCTATTTGTAATTTTGAATTCATGAAACGGAAAAAAATAATAATTGTTTGTAGTCCAGACAATCGAGTTGCGGGCTACAGCTAGTATTAAGTAACATATTTTTGTTATTTAAATATGATTTATTTCTTAAATTAAAATCTATGTTAAATATTTCTTACAGACAATACAAATTGTTTAACGCAATATTATCACCGGTTATGTTTATTTACGTATTAGTTTGCTCCATTATGATATGCTGTGGTGTGGTTCAATTAAGTATGGTAAGAAAATATTTAAATTATTATTAATTTTAATTATTAATAAGGTAATTTAGTTCATCTATTAAAGTTAATCATATAGATACTGTAACTTTCTTCCAATCTAAGATTCAGGGAAGAGTAAAAATAAAAAAAGAACTGATATTAATGGGGACATTATTACAAAAGAATGAATTAAGTCGTTCATTGAGCTTATCTATATATCCTTATCAAATACTATTGTTTTTTATTTTGTTTCAGGAAGGAATATCATTGTCACAGAAGTTATGGGTCATTGAATATACTATGGCGCTGGCCTTCCAACTTTTCTTGTACTGTTGGCATAGTAACGAGATAGCATATGAAGTAAGATATTTTTGTTGATAATCTTGATATGTTGTTTTAATGATGAAAAGAAATAACTTGTATAATAGCATTGATTGGGCACATGTACTACTATTAAAAATTTAACAAGAAAGAAAACCGTCTTCTGACAAAAAAGTAAAATTACTACGAATAATTTAAAAAACTATTCTTCAGGTCTTAACTAAATTTAAATAGAACCACATCAAAAACTTTCGCTATATGGATAATCCTGGATTTTAATTGGAGATTGTACTTTTTTTTCTTTTTTAACTTCACGCTGTATCCCTCATATAGCAGGGTAGGCAGAGGGAACATGAGCACCTAGTGTTAAGACACTCCGTTCTTTTACAACAATTCCGTTCCCCACTTTCCGCCGAATTAAGGCATTGTGTGCTGAGTGGCGGAACTCAACGCCACGCTGTGCCTTGTTACCAAACCCAAAAAATGAAAATACTAAATTTTACATTTCCTGGAATGGGAATCCAACCCACAACCTGTAGCGTTTACATTCGCACGCTTGTGCCTCTGCGGCACGACATGCGTTAGGTAGATTGTACTCAAGCTATTTTTTTATTGCGTATTTTTCAGAGTAAATCCGTAGACTTAGGTGTTTATTCGAGTAACTGGTGGCGTGGAGATGTCCAAATTAGGCGACAAATTCTTCTATTAGGTGGAAAATTGTCACCTACATTTATTTTGGATGCTGGGCCTTTTAATCAGTTTTCTATGACAATGTTTATTGACGTAAGTAAAATTTTATAATTAATTACTTAGATAGATATATTTAAAAGTGTATGTACAGTGTTCAAAAGTATTTATGCACGAATTGGTTGTTGGTTCGATTCCACATAGAAATATATTAATATTATTTTAATTTTTTTTGGCTTCGTAATATAAAGTGCCCAATCACGAAATGGGTCGCAACAGTAAACCCAAGCTCTAAAAGCTTTTTTAAGCAAATAATATATATGTTTCTTATTTCTTAGTACAGAGATAGCATAAGATGTAAATAAATTAATATTCATGTAATTTCAGATAATGAAAGGGACTTACAGCTTCTACACGCTTTTTACTCAATTATAAAGCCGAAAGCAAAGAATAGAATATATATTTAAAATATAAAAAGTGTCACGACACTCCGTTCTGTGCTTTACATACAGAAACGAGATATGTATCGAATAGGCGGAACACAGTGCCGCACTTATCTATCTATTCTTATAATGAGCGTTGAAATGAACGTAATTCTTTCGAGAGGAATTCAGATATACAATCTCAGTCAGATGCAATCCTATCGTATAGCGATGGTCTCTAGCCTTTTCTGACGTAACAATCATCATAGGTTAAAGGATTGTATTTATCAAATTAGTTCAGTTCTATAATTTCCACTTTGAGTATCGTCAAGTTAGTATGATTTGAAGGTAAATTAACATTTGTCTTTATAGTTCTCTCTATAGTTGTACGATTTAAGATTAAGGCAATTATAGCACAATTTGAGTTACTTATCTAGGACCTGTAATGATCTTTTCGTGGTATTTTATTAATTCATTAAACTACACATATATACATAGTTTCACGCTGTATCCCGCATATAGCAGTGTAGGCAGAGGGAACCTAGTGTTAAGACACTCCGTTCCTCCCTTACCACCGAATTGAGGCATTGTGTGCTGAGTGGCGGAACTCAACGCCGCGCTTTGCCTTGTCACCAAACCCGGGACATGAAAAAATCTATTTCCTGGAGTGGGAATAGAACCCACAACCTGTCGCGCTTACAGTCGCACGCTTGTGCCTCTGCGCCACGACAGGCGGTTTAAAACTATATGATATTAAATTATATATGGAATATAAGTTGTTTTTTAATATTTTTTACGATTATCAATAAAAATTATTTTATTTACACTGTTAAATCATCATATTTTATAAAAGATATCGAAACATGCATTCATTGTGTTTTAACCATTTTTTTTCAATACATATATAACATGGAAAAGGACAGAAACTTGGAGACCTTTTGATATTATAAATAGCTCATACCAATATTGGTATCATCATATAATATTGATTTAAATACAACACGTTTTGAATATATAAACATATAAATAATATATTAGATTAAAAGTCAAAGTCAAATAATTTTATTCAAAATAAGAAGTTACATGCTTCAATTTTTTGAACGTCAAATAATTTACCACCGGTTCACTAAATTTAATGCCTCAGACCTGAGAAGAACAGGCGCAAGAAACTCAGCGAAAAAATCATAACGCTTAAAAAAGAATCATAACGCTTCAAAAGCTTTTATAATATTGTAGATGACTTATTTTCATTATTGGTGCTACAAATCGATTGCTTTTTAGGACAAAATTAATTAAATTAATAGTAATATGATTTTAATATTCTCTTTCTCAACCATTGATCACCCATTGTTTTTTTTTTTTTTTATGGATACCGGATGGCAAACG
Source organism: Philaethria dido (assembly GCA_033558755.1). NCBI lineage: Eukaryota > Metazoa > Arthropoda > Insecta > Lepidoptera > Nymphalidae > Philaethria > Philaethria dido. The sequence goes on along the minus strand of JAKGSA010001139.1, from coordinate 91,501 downwards.
AGCAGAAGGACCGCCTGATGGTAAGTGGTTACCTTCGCCCATGAACATCTAAAACACAAGAGATGTACTAGATGCGTTGCCAACCTAAAAATTTGGTATAGGTTAGTAATTAATTGTTGGGTATAGGTCTCCTCATTGAACTTCCAGTCACTGCGGTCGTCTGCTCTTCCCATCCATTGACCACCTATCGTTCTGAAAAGATCGTTGGTTAAGACTGGTCTATCGTTGTATACGATGGACCATTGATCGTAATTTGAATATTATTTTCCTGATATTTTATGGTATTTAACTCTGTTACACTAGCATAAGGTATACGGTCTCATTAGGTTATAAGAACATGATGTACATTGTAGAATGCACAACCACCTACGATGCACAATTGAAACTTGCTGAGATATATCGATAAGCATAAACAACATCGTCAACCGCCGTAGCCGTAAAAATCTGCAAACTGTCAATGTAAAGATGACAGGACAATCAAATAGAAGAAATTATGGAGTCTATAAAGACGGACTAAAGGGTACGAAGTACTTAAGTAAATACCACCACCGATACGAGGTCAGGTATTTGTAAAGAATTTTCACCGAGCTTCACGGAGGACTCCCGGAGGTGTTCCCGTGTCTTAGGTTGTCGAGGAGAAGCATCGTAGTCTTAGTGGGTAAACGAGCGGCATATATTTGCCGATCCGTAGTCTCACATAATCCGTCCCAGTCCCTAATGTGATTTATCCGTACCAAGATTTCCTCACGTCAAAAAAATGATGGCATATTTATGGATTAAAGAATATCTAAAACTTTATCAATGATATTTGAAGCACTAGAGAAATTCAATAATGCTAGTATAATAATATCTTGATTAGCTGTACCGCTTATTGATTTTATTACTAATAATAATAATTCCGTGGACGGTAACCAAATTGAAAGGATACATTGTATTGTTGTTTTGTTAGTTAGGTACGAAGAATGATGTACAATTGATATATAATTCTCTCGAGTACTTCAGACAGGAAAGAAAACAAGGAAATTGGTCTATAGTGAATAAAGCATAAAGAGCTGATAGTTTTAGATACAGGAATAACGTAAGCAGATCTCCAAGATATGGGGAAAGAATTGATAGAAAGAAAGTGGTTAAAAATATGTAGAAAATATAGGCACCATAATATCAATGTGAGAAGAACTATTTTACTGTTTACTCCATTAGTGACAATATCGTCTGACTTTATAGCATGTAAAGTCCTTTTTATTTAGTCAGTGTGATTGACTGATTAAGCTCCTCTGTTCATTTTATAAATTTTTTTATACTAAGAATTATTTAAAGTGGACAAATAAGGAATAGGAAGAATTAAAATATATATATATTGTACTTTTATTAACTTTATTGATCACAATAGTAAAACATTCTTCAAGCATTATTGTGAAGCTGATTGATTTTGTATTGTGCCGCCATGGGCAATACCATTATTAACATATGTTTAGTATTTACAACTTATCATTATTCCATTTTAATGAAATTGTAACATTATGGCTAAAAATGCGACCAATGCACCTAATATCTAAAAAAAATCAAAATGTTAGTACATAAACTCATAGATCGAGGATTAACACAAAAAATAACATATTATGAGACTATATAAAATATCGTATACACATCACATTTAATTTTTTATTCTTAGATTTTGACCAATCTAGACAATTAAACAGTACAGATTTGTATGTTGAATATATGAACAAAACAAAATAATTTAAATAAAAAAATAATTTAGACAGGTAATGATGGAATAACACTAATTATCTGTCTGTTTGTCTGGTCAAAACTGGATGAATTGAATGAACTACTGGACGAATTTGAAGGAAATTGTATAGCTATTACTGGCATATTTAAAAAAATAGAGAAGTTGTCTTCTAAGGATTTGTTTTTGTAAGGAAAAAAATGACAAATAGAAAGTAATTTAAATAAAAATATATTTTACCCATACAATATGAATGCGGTAATCTTTAACATAAACATTCAATAGTACATATTGGTAAATCATTGCTATAAGATAAAAAAGTGTTACGTGGCGGAACTAAACGCCGATATGTCTTGCCGGAGCAGTGGAATACTAATAATTTAAATATAATTATTACCTCGAGTAGGAATCGAACCCACAATCAATTGAGGTCACAATTAGATGTTATCCACTGCGATAAGATGACCCCAAGCATAAGAAAATTCTTTAAAGTTACTGTCTTTCAATTACCTCAAATAATAACTGTCTCGTGAATGTGTATATTCCCAAAGGTGAAAACTTGAAATATTGCAATACATGATGAGGAAAATCATACAATTCATTCTTTAATTTCTTGCTATTTGAATCACATATCAGATGACTGACATAAACTGCGCTTGTTTGTAACTATAATGTCAAGTATACTTAGGTTAATTTTTATAAATAATTATTATTTATTTCATTTAACGTTTGTGTAAATGTAACAACGAAGGTTATACTTCTTTGGAGTAAAAATTCTCAAAAAAATATCCTTCGCGTTATCCTATGTATCTAATAATAGAAAGAAATAAATAAACGGGAAACGGAATTGTTGTAAGAGAACGGAGTGTCTTAACACTAGGTTCTCTGGTTCCCTCTGACTACCCTGCTTTATGCGGGATACAGCGTGAAGATTAAAAAAAAATTTTTTTATTATAAAGCATTATTTAGTTACATTTATTTTATTTAATTTTGTTAATAAATTATATGTGCATTATTAAAAAAAATCTATAAATATTGACTAGATAATTTCGTGGCGTCATTTTTGTGATTTTTATATGACAGATGATAAAGAATCAAACGTAATAAAAGTGCTATTTAATACTAATAAGTAAATTTTAGGGTATCTAAAATTATACTTTACTTCCGTATAAGTCCGATGACAAGGCTCAATTGTAAGGAACAACGTAGCTCCTCTATAAATAATCCAAAATATTTTGAATATCAGTGCCTCCAATTTATAAAACGATAGCTCATCTAAAAAAAATAATTTATTTTATTTAAATTTAAATAAAATTAATATTAACAATGTAAAAATGCTATAGATACTATCAACAAAGTCCCGGACAACAGAAGTGTAAAAGTATCAATTTGTATGAACCTGGCCAGAGAAATAGGATATTTTCATTGTGAAAAATTAAAATTAAATATTTTCTACAAATAATTTGTACAATTGACTATAGACTAATAAAAATTCGTCTACGGGTCTTCTACATAAAAGACAAGAAGCCAAAAATATGATTTTGTGTGTGTGTTTTTCACTCAAAAACTACTGGACGGATTTTTGTTATATGGCTATTAGTTCTCGGCAATTTATAGGCATTGAAGATCAAGGAAACCTGATGTGAAATTCCAATTAACTGGAAAAACCTAGGAAAAACAGGATAACGTGGCCGTTCGCTTCAAATAGGTGACATCTTATATATGAATGCCGGCAGAAGTGAACACTTTGCCTAAAAAGGTGGTTGTCAATTGAATAGAAACGACAATGTAAATTTCCTTTTTAAACCATCATCAGAACACTTATTTATTTTATTTCTAAGAGTAATAGATTGTCTATTTTTTTTTAAATTTTCACGTACGAGTATGTTCCTTTCGTCTTACGAATTTTCGGACAAATCACGTAAAAAGTGCAAAACACCGCTAAAGAAGTTTTCACTTCAAAAAAGGCTGATCTGTTTTTCGATCATTTCGTAGACGTAAGCATATAAAAATGCATGTGTTTGTGTCAACACAATATCAAAATAAACATAACCAGAAATGTATGAGCGAACGAAGTAGCGAACGCACCTAGTAACATTATGAAAGGTTAGCTTATTCACCATTCAAAGAATATTGAATGAATTATTTATTATTTAAAAAAAAAAAAAAAAAAAAATAGTCCCGCTGAGTTTCTTGCGCCGGTTCTTCTCAGGTCTGAGGCATTAAATTTAGTTAACCGGTGGTAAATTATTTGACGTTCAAAAAATGAAGCTTGTAACTTCTTATTTTGAATAAAATTATTTGACTTTGACTTTGACTTTGACTTATGATTTTGACTAATTAATGAAATTTGAACTGAATGAACGCTTTTCGTAAGTGCTGTCTAGGCTCTTAGAGGTTTAAGTGAGTCATACATAAGGGTATTTGATGTCATTTTCTAGTAAGGAAACGCTTTGAGAGGGAGGTATACTACTTATAATTTTTTCACTTTTAATTTTCCATAATTTTAATATTTGTTTAAAAATTATTAAATTTCTAACCTATTAACGTTATGACTTTGTGTAAAGCGTACATAATATTTATTACTTCCAAGTATGTAATTAACATATTAAAAATAGCTTCATGGTCATCAATATCTCTAATTAATTTACATATGGACATGTACTTCCTACATAGATGGCGTATTTTAATATGTGCAATATTTCCGTTTATTCTTTGATACTCTCCTGAAAAACAGTTTTAAAAAAATATTAAAGAAAAATAAATTCCTTAGCATCTAGTACTACTACTCCTTTTTTATCTCTAAACTTATTCTTGGTCAGTTCATTGGTAGTTCGAAATGTATAATAATTCCAAAATACTCATGAATTTTAAATTATTTCTCATTACTTTCCTTTCTAGTGTGTTTTTACCTTAAATTATATTGATATTACTGCCATTAATCTTTTTTAAATTAATTATTAAACTGGTTTTCATCATATTCTCTTTCAATCACCAAAATATGTCACTTCATAAATAAATACCAGACTAGAAGGATTTTTTTTAAAAAGCCTTTTATTTATGTTGATAAGTTTACTCCTTTATAGCTAATATATATAAAAGTATAGATTTCATAAGAATCTATTATGACAAAATGCATGAATACATAAATTGTCATGTGTGACGTTCTCATCTGAATTAAATGCTGGGTGTAGAATTACATCATGTCCATAAACATTACAAGTTAAATAATCTTTAAGAATTAGAATAAGATCTGTAAGACCACAAGTAAGCTTAAGCATAACACTATAGGATAGATTTTGCTAAATTCTTATAACTAAAAAGAAACAATAATATTAAATTACCTAAATACAAATAATTACTGAAGAGATATTTTGATCTAAACATGTATGATTTAATATGCGTATTTAAAACATTTAACGTTGAATTTACAAAACAGACGATGAATGTAAACTGTAACTGATTAAATAATATTGCAATTTGTGTCAAGCCCACAGTGATAGCAGTGATTAGTATTAAAGCTGAAAAAAAAATACACGATATATATGACAGTAACTGAATTTCATAACAAAAGTAAGTGGATTAAAAGCAAAGTTATCAAATTTCAGAAGATACTCAAGTCAAATAAAGAAAGTTTTAAATCTACTTTGGATCATAATCCTAGTAATTTTCTGAGTTTGGAATTCATCCAAACTTGAATGTTTATTACTATTTCATTTAGAAATTACAGAATGAGCGCCTGTCGTGGCGCAGAGGCACAAGCGTGCGACTGTAAACGCGACAAGTTTTGGGTTCGATGCCCACTCTAGGAAATTGAATTTTTCCTGGGTTTGGTAACAAGGGAAAGCGCGGCGTTGAGTTCCGCCACTCAGCACGCAATGCCTCAATTCGGTGGTAAGTAGGGAACGGAGTGTCTTAACACTAGGTTCCATCTGCCTACCCTTCTATATGCGGGATACAGCGTGAAGCTATGTATGTATGTATGTTATTACAGAATGGATCTGGATGAAACTTTAGAGTAATACAATTTAATTTCTGCATCAGTACAAAACAGATGCTACAATTTATAGAAATGTAGCTTTATTTAGTATATTGTAAATCGTTACATACAAGGTACTTATCGAAGTACCTTGTAATATCTACATAAATATTAATAACTTACTGTTGTTTAAATAGTTACTTGTATATTCTATGTTATAATACGTTTTAAATATAATATTAGCCATATTAAGACTTAAGAATACCCAAAAAAGTGTTTGAAATTTCTTAAACTTCATGTCCATCCAGTTGTTGTTTATTTCTCTATTCAGCTGAAATTTAGAATATTTGAAATTGTATTCAAATTGTGGTTAAATTTTAATTGTCCAAATTATACTATGTATTTATATATATTCTTTATTGCACTTTGTAACAAAATAAATACACAAATTAAAAAAAGTTGTTAGCAAAGATGGACTTATCTCTGATAGAGATTTCTTCCAGTCAACCTATGGGTATGAATGAGAAGTAAAAGATTTGCGACTGTGGAAGTGCGAAAATGTAACAAATACATATAAACACGAGTACATATAATTTAAGTACATAAAACACATACACACATACATATATATATACATACATACATACACATATATATATACATACACATATACACACATATAACTATGTACTATGTAACTATTTTTATATTCGTATTTTATGTAAATATTTCTAATTCAGACTCCACTTTATTATAATCACAAGTGATTTGGTTAGGAACATATTTACAAAAACTTTGAAAAACTTACTGTCTGTAATTCATTCATGTAATATATCAAATTCCTTATTTTATTATGACCTTTGAAGACAAACATAATCCATATTAACGAATTCAATATAATTTGGCCAACAAATAAACTTTTACAAAATACAGAATGAAGCGTTCCGTTATCTTGGAATTGAAGATATTGAAGGTTTAGGTAGATTGGGAGAACTGAAAAGATGTAGATAAAAATATTCTTAATACATTGTTAGTAATAAAGTTATAAATTTACTGTTATGCAATTATTATGATTGTGATAAAATATATATGTGAAATAATGTCTAAAGAAAATACTTACCAAGTATAATAATAATAATGGAGCTGATAATGCTACAAGTTTTAGAGGCAGAGAGACGGTATTTAGTTTTCGATATTCGGCAAATATTTATATTATTCAAAGGCGTCAGACTAACTGGAGCAATACACAATACTCTAGATAGTCGTAAAACTTTGCTTAATGGCTCAGTAACTACACAGTGAAGACTTCCCATATTTTGCTATAAGAGAATTACTTTTTTGTTTAATCGGGAATTTTAAGCGAGTTGCTCTTCAAATTCACGTTAAACAGCTTGGCATGAGTGAGCTCGAGAATCTAGTGTTAAGACACTCATTTCTCTTGAGATTTCCATTCCCCGCTTCCCACCAAATTGAGGTATTGCGTGATGAGTGGCGTAACTTAACGCGCCGCTTCGTTACCAGCGAGGTAATGAAAATACTAAATTAAAATATTTAATATTTTCATTCCCTGGATTCCTGGATGAGACCCACAACATATAGCGTTGGCTTGCAGGCGACTGGCTTTAATTTTTAAAAATACCAAAAAAGGCCAAAAGTAATATACTTCACTATAAATAATTTATGATAATGATAGTTTACGAATCTAGATGTATGATAAGTTTGGAATTTCTGTTATGTAAATATTCGATAAAAAATTGGCTACAATATGGGGTTCTTCAAAAGGGGAAAAATAGGTTTTTGAAGGGTCGGCAACGCGTAAGTGACGCCCCTGGTGTTGCAAGCGTCCATAGGCCACGGTAACCACTTACCATCAGGTGGACCGTGTGCCTTGTTGCCACCGTCGTGGTATAAAAAAAAAAATTTTTTTTTTAGAAAAAAATAGTATTGTTATATTCCTAAGAGGGTAGATTTTTTATTATACGTATTTTTTGCTTAAATTTAAATTTAAGTTCTATTTATTGATGTAATTACCTAATTAAATATACATAAAAGAAAGTAATGTAAATTTATACTTACTTTCTTTCCTGTTTAGAATTCACCACTATATTTTTTTTGTTAGGTGGTAGGAGGTTCGTCCTCCGTCTGGCTCGCGACCACTATCATGTCAAAGACGAACCGCCAAATATCTTATGATGTGTTCCGGTTCGATGGCATGTGAGCCAGGCTTTCCTCTTTCCCACCTATCCTTTCCCCAAAATCTGGTAGTTCCGATAGCGGACTACTACATTGTCCTCCCCTTCTATCTGTATCCTCTAGGTTGGCAACGCATCTAGAACATCTCTGGTGTTGTAGATGGTCATGGGCAAAGGTAGCCACTTACCATCAGGTGGTCCTTTTGCTCGTTTGCCATCCGTTATCCATTAAAAAAAAAATACGTTTATATATACACGACATGTATTGGTTATTTGACTTTTGACATGTTGTGTAACAACTATTATGCGCTCTGTTATCTATTACAATCATAAAAGACTAACATTTTTGAAATTTGGGATACTAAGATCAAAAGAAATATATATGTTAAATTAATTTTGATATTTTTGTCACGAAATTTTTTAAGCTCGCAATACTGTTTATTCAAATATTTGTTTGCTTATTGCTTATCATAATTTAATGATCTACTATTACATAGACTGTTGTACAAAGTGAAACATTGTGTGAGTAGAATGATTCATAAGGTCATGTACTCGTATCTATTTTTCGATTTACATGCTATTCTCGATATTTTGTCACGTTACCAGAAATTTTTAACTCAAGCGTCTTATAAGGCGATAGTTGCTTACTTTCCTGTATATTTTTAAAGATTATTATTATAGAACTTGTAATCTGTTCATTCAGTTTTGCTATTATTTTTCAGGATAACCGTAAAGTGTCAAGGACAAGCAATACGATGACCAGTCGCTAATTCATAGATGATGGTAGTACCCATACAGGTGAACGGAACACAAAACTTCATTCAGATTTTGTTTTATAAAAATTTCGCACAAAATTTTAACATATTTTGTAATAATTTCTGTTTATCTAGAAAGGATCTAAATACATATTTCCGCTTTATATCTTTTTATGTCATCTAATGTAAATAAAAACATAAAATTACATTGTTTTTTTGTTTTTTTTTAGCTTCACGCATACAGCAGGGTAGGCAGAGGGAACCCGAGAACCTAGTGTTAACACACACCGCTCTCTTACAACAATTACGTTCTCCACTTTCCGCCGAATTGAGACATTGCGTGCTGAGTGGCGGAACTCAACGCCGCGCTTTGCCTTGTTACCAAACCCAGAAAATGAAAATAATAACATTTCCTGGAGTGGGAATCGAACCCACAACCTGTCGCGTTTACAGTTGCACGCTTGTGCCTCTGCGCCACGACAGGCGTTTTTCAATATATTTGTAAGCTGTTCTGTGTACATAGTTACAATTTTGAAATATGAAACTTTGTCTAACGTTGAAATATTCAAGGTACTTTGCAGGCTTGATACTTTATGCCATTATTAAATTACCGACGCCGTACAAGAACTCTGGAGTTTCTGGACTACCAGAATAGAATTTTAACGACAAAACAAAAAAAAACCATATTCTTTTTTATTTTTTAGCTGAATTGAATTAACGTTACTGCTATGAATTAATAATATTAAAGATATTTGCTATGCTTATGCTTGATCTTAATAAATATTATGCTAACAAATCCTTTGGTAACAAAACATGTTGACCAAAGGATTTCTTAGTTAACTGTACTATAGGGATTATATCTCTGCAAAAATTTTACTTTTGAGTCGAATAATATAATAGTGCCATATAATAATATATTTATTTAAACTTATCGAGGAACACAATATATGTCACTTTAAAGAACAGTCAAAACGTCGTTAAATAACTATGAAAAATTTCGCGTTTGGCCCTTACACATAGTTTTTGTGAAAACGGGAATAATGTTTTGTAAAGGTTGTCCCAAAATTAACGCAAGATTTGACTTTGCCGCCATTTGCTATTATATTCATTATTCATTCGCTATTAAAAGACTAAAATGGCATTTTCTATTTAATTCAAATCTTGCGTTAATTTTGGGACATCCTATACATTATAGGTTCGTCCTCCAACTGGCTCGCGACCACTATCATGTCAAAGACGAACCGCCAAATATCTAATGATGTGTTCCGGTTCGATGGCATGTAAGCCTGATTTTCCCCTTTCCCACCCATCCTTTCCATTCCCCAAAATGTGGTGGTTCTGATAGTGGACTACTACATTGTCCCCCCTTCCATCAGTATCCTCTAGGTTGGCAACGCATCTACAACATCTCTGGTGATGTAGATGTCTATGGGCGAAGGTAACCACTTACCATCAGGTGGTCCTTCTGCTCGTTTGCCGTCCGTTATCAATAAAAAAAAAAAAAAATGTTTTAAATGATTAAATGTTATGCCAAATGTTGTTTACGCAACTAAATCATCTGCGAATTAAGCTTAATACGAAACAGTAACTATCGTTTGCTTTCAGTCGAGTTCCTTTAGCACGCCCTCTACCACGTGAGATTGTTTCTTACAATATAGGTGATGTAGGAAGGAATAACATTTTCAAGAATTTACTATTTTATTTATATTTTAAATAACATGTCAATGTAAAGTGCATATTTCTCTGTTTTTAACCGATTTCAAAGAAAGGAAGGTTCCCAACTCGACTGTATTCTTTTATGTGTTACCAAATAACTTTTTAGTGGGTGAACCGGTTCTGTTTCTGATGTGATCCCATTTAAATTTTGGTTATGATCTGAGTGAGTAGTTTTTGAGTTATACGTAACAATTTTACTTCTTAGGGCATTTATCTAAAGTCTTTTTTCTATTTTAAAATTTAAATTATTTAATAACCTTAAATATACATCCACAACAAAATATATAATCATACTACATATTTTGAACTCATAAATCTCAAGCAAATGGTTATTGACATTGAATTAAAATATTTAAATCATATCCCATCTCGCAGGTGAAATTGTGTAATAATAACTAGAAAGCTGAAAAGAAGGCCAATTACCTGAAACAATATTTGTAATATAGTTCACCTTAGAAATGTCAGTGTCAATTATAAGAGGGTTTTTATGTATTTATTATTAGTAAACCAATTGACGTGAAAACTAAACGTTGCCATACCAACTTGACAACTTATTACTTTCTATATGTAAGTGTAATTGAGGCATTGCGTGCTGAGTGGCGGAATTCAATGCCGCGGTTTGCCTTGTTACCAAACCCAGGAAAAAAATCCATTTCTTGGAGTGGGAATCGAAGCCACAATCAGTCGCGTTTACACGCTTTGTCGCACGCTTGTGCCTCTGCGCGATGACAGGCGTTGTAACTCACTCATAGCAGGGTAGGCAGAGGGAACCAACTTAGTATTAAGATACTCCGTTCTCTTTTTAACATTTCCGTTTTCAACTTGCCGAATTGAGGTATTACGTGCCGAGTGAATAAACTTCGCGCTTTGCCTTGTTACCAGAGCGAGAGAATAAAAAAAATACTAACTAGAAATTAGTCCAAACATTAAATATTTTTACTCCCTGGAGTGGAAATCGAATTCACAACCTGTCGCGTTCCGCATGAGCCTCCGCGAAAGATGTATTGAAATATTAAGGGTTAATAGTAAAATATTTACCGTAATAATTTCTTTTCTTCTGAGAGAGAATACGCCAAGTGGACGAAAAACAGACAACTCAATTATTAGTTGACGGGAGAAAGTAAATAATTCTTCTCTGTCATATTTATTATTTGTTGCACAAATCAGATGGCTGACACGATGTTTTAAAATCTGAAGCTAAAAAATAAAAAAAGTAGTTAAAATTATGTTATTCCACTATATTTATATTTATATGAGTTATTCACACTCGCAAATTCGCATTCATGAAGAAGGGCACGTGTTTATACACGGGGGTTTATTTATCCGCGGTTCTTTTTCCAGCATCAGGGTTTATGTGATATTTTCACATATTATGCTAGAAAGAGAAAGCAAAGATGACAAATAATCTAATGATTATATAAAACATAGATATTATTCAACTAATCAATCAAACTTTCTTCATTAGACAAGCAATAAATACATATTGTGAGCTTCAAACAGTTCTTCAGAAGAGTTCTCAAAAAGCCAAACTCAAACGTTCTATTATCTACTATCTTCATCTTATAATGTGACAGTGACAATTTTATAATTATTATTTTCATGTATATGAAAAATACCTCGACATTGGTTTGGTTGCATGGCTCGATTAAAAATATGAGCGTCGCTCCTCTATAAATAATCCAAACGACTTCTATTATAAAATCAGCAAATTTTGTTGGAATAATATTTTCTACGAAAGGAAAAATATTAATATTTTTATTTTTGTGCATATCCTTTATTTGGGGGGATAGACAAAACGGAGATAGACAAAACATTGTCAGATATCATCCTATTTATAATACATTTTATATCTTTTTCCATACAACGTGACATTCGCGAAGTGATTTGTGTTTAACTGGCACGTTCGAAGCGCCATAATTAAAGAAATGAACTGAATTATTTAATAGTCCCCGAGTAATGTATTAACAAGTTAATATATAACATTAGGGCTTAATCATATACGTATCACATTTATATTCCATATAATGCATTTATAATTTTTTAGTTAAATTTCGACGTCTCATTGTTTTTTAGTGTTTTTTTATTATATTATATATGCGAAACATGAAAAACGGAATGATATTTACGGAGATAATAAAAGGTTCTATTTGAAACGTGATGTGATGGAAATATATGAAGATAAAAGTAACTTACCTAAAGAAAAATACGATATAGAAGACATGATAAGATACAACGAATCCAAAATATCTAGAATTTTGTAAATTAATAAAATTAAAATAAAAACACCTTCCCTTTTTTCGATATTACTAATAAGGTTATAAATAGAGACATAGATGTAACACAGTTTTTGAAATGAAATATTACTTTTATTGAAGACTATCGTATTATTGAACGCTGAAAAGAAAGAAAATGCTTTAAAAAGGCATGTAAACAAGATTTAAATCAGTATGCTAGAAAAAATGTATATATAAAATGGGAGGGGAATGTAGATGATGTTACTTAGGAGATGATTACGATAATAACAAAAATGGCCGAAAACATGACAATGACAATGACACGAACAAATATGATTTACAGTGGAGCAGTATTGGAGCTGTTGTCCGTGGGCGGCGTCTGATAAATTATAATAGTAGCAGAGCAGAAACAGTAGGGCACCCGAAATTGATGTCACGATTCAAATTCTATGGAGTCTCCTCAATCATTTCTTATGTTGATAAAGACAGCGGCGACCTTTACGCCTCTTTTGCCTAACGTTAGTAGGCCGAACTGAAATGGTCATCTCGTTGAGCCGTTTACAATGTTACCTTTCTGTGGGCGATGTAGAGGGGGATCTCTCATCCGAACGGGGGTGCCGTACTGTATTTAGCTCGTTTAATATTACTGTCATGTATTCTAATTATTAATGTTTGTAAGGTTTTATTAAGCTAAATGTGTTTATTGTGCATTTCCCAAATTTAATAATGTTAATTCTAAAGCCTGTAAAAGGCTTTACAGATTCAAATTAAAAAGCAAATAAAGTGGACCTCAAAAACATTCAAACATTTAGAAACAGATATGAACTAAACTAAATGAACATGCCATATTACATAATCCTTACTGTTGTCCCATTTGGAAGTCCAATATTGTAAACGTTCATTAAATATACGTATCGTCGCATTTAATAAGTACAAAGTAAAAGCAAATTGCAGTTGTATAAGTATTTGCATGCTGGATGAAAGAAAGTAGATAAATTGCACAATGACGATGGACGCTGAAAAATATTTTTATCAATATTTTATAGTACATACTAAAAATTTTATACCTTAGCTTTTGCCAGAAAAAGAGTGAAATGATAAAAAATATAGTTTATTAGTGATACTAGTAAACTTTGATGGCATGTGCTAGTGCATTTAGAGAAAAGAGAACATAATTATTGAGGCCATGGTGGAGATCGTGTATGACTGTAAGCACGAGTAGTTGTGAGTTCGATGCCACTCAGCAGAATTCAAATCAAATTATGTTTATATTACTCCGTTTTGGTAGGACAAAGAGGAAAAAGGAGTTTTTCTTGGAAAAAACTTGAACTTATGTGCCTTGCGGGAGAAAATATATCGATGGTTTAATTCTTTTTATATTTTCTGATACTTACCATTCTTTTTATTAGAAACTACATCCCAAATTCTTTGACATATAAAAATTAAGGTAATAATGTATATACATACTAAAAACCCCAATATCATTTCGTTAGATTTTTTTATCTTTAAATTTAAGTAGTTGTTATTTAATGCTTGATTTAACTGAAAAATAAAAATATCCCATAAAACTATCAAGTTACGGTTAGGTATTTTCGTCTATTATTAATGAGCAGTATTGTTAAATGGGCCAAACGTGATCAATGAATTATAATTACCAGATATTTCCTCTCAATATTATAAAAATTCAATATGAAGGAAGTTAAAAAAATGTATGTTAAAATAAATATAATACATAAAATATGAACCTTTAAAGGAAGTACGTGATATAAATATTTATGTATAGGCCTGTCGTAGCGCAGACGCACAAGCGTGCGACTGTAAACACGACAGGTTGTGGATTCTATTCCCACTCCAGGAAATGTTAGTATTTTTAATTCCTGGGTTTGGTAACAAGGCAAAGCGCGGCGTTGAGTTTCGCCACACAAGACGCAATGCCTCAATTGCGGAAAGTGGGGAACGGAAATGTTGTAAGAGAACGGAGTGTCTTAACACTAGTTAATAATAGGTTCTCAGGTTCCCTCTGCCTACCCTGCTATATGTGGGATACAGCTAGAAGTTAACAAGCAAAAATGTATAGGTAATTTGGAATCAACTAAAACGTAGATTTACCTTTTGTATGCTATTCAAATAACTCATTGTCCGTTTAATTTTATTAAATCCTTGAAAAACTACAATGAGCAAAAGTATAATGTGAAAAATGTAATGCAGACTGTACAGTAACTGTGATAATCCAGCCCGAATACGTATCGCGTCCTCTGGATCCATCATATAATTAACGTATATAAACGTTCCAGTATCTGTAAGACCTAACAAAAACATGGAAAGTAAAAGCTAGTATGTAGCATATTTAAGTGTTATTGTGATTACTTTTCTTTTAGCTTCAGGTTGTATCTCGCGAATAGCAGGATAGGCGGAGGCAACCTGAGAATCTAGTGTTAAGACACTCCGTTCCCTTTAGATTACTTACACAAAAGAAATATGAAAATGGAACTTATAATTCCATATATTCTAGATAAAGAAACTTGGTAGGAAAACACAATTTCAGTGCCATTCCAGTCTTTAAATAATCGCGCCGGTATTGTATGCACAGGCGCTACTCCAAGAATTCTCGATAAACGAAGTACTTTTCCCATTTCTCCTGTCACGATACATTCATCATGTTCCGCCATAATGCTTAACTGCGACTACTGATTATTTTTATAGTTTATGACAGCTAGGATGTGATGATGAGCTCAAAGTTTCTAAAGGTGCTGTAAAATACAGACAAAGTATTAGAACAATTGATAAAAGGTCGAGTACGGCAATGGACTGGTTATACATGACACAGAACTATTGGTAAGGGCAATTTATAAAATAAATGGGTAATTTTTGCAGCCAGATGGTGAAGAAATTGCGGCAGCAGCAAAATGTAGTTATAAATAGCAATTACCAATATCAACTTAAGTAGCATTTGTCAGTTAAAGTTAACGTTCATTGGACGCTTTATTTGATTTCATACTTTGTATAGTAAAATGTATAACATTCATATAGATTAGTTGCTTGAATATGTTACAATGTAGCTACTATACTTTTGCTCACGTTCCTGTATGTAAAATGTTCTATATTAATTATATACTTATAACTAGTAATAATTTCATAAATTCTAGATATCGAACCAGATATAAATTAGAAGTAATAGTAAAATATCTACTTTGCGATTAATATTTAAAATAATATTGTTCACGTTTGTAAGGTCCAAGTGTCCAAGCAAAATAGTTCTTTTGTTTAAAAAAGTCAGAGAATGGAGAACTAGAGAGATCACAGTTGACCTTAAAATTCCTTAACTCAAAGTCATACAAATTGCAAGAAAAATATAAAATGGATAACTAATAAGGCATGTTTCTTTGACCCAAAAGATATATGTCTGTCTAGATAGCAAAAATCAAATCTTGACACAAGGCTACTCGAAAGAGACTAGAAAATAATTTTGCCTTTATACGATCTAAATCATCATGTTAGAATTTATATTATATACTTTTTAGCTTCACGCTGTATCCCGCGCATTGCAGGGTAGGCACAGGGAATCAGAGAATCTAATGTTAAGACAATACGTTCTCTTTTTAACATATACGTTCCACTTTCCGCAGAAGAGCGCGGAAATGAAAATACTATTTAATATTCAACATTTTTATTTCCTGGAGTGTGGGAATCGAGCCCACTACCTGTCCTTTTTACAGTCGCACGTCTGTGCCTCTGCGATATTCCTTTTTTTTGGTAGAAATTATGCCTTTATCGCTTTCAAAGACTATCTGGTCAATGTGCGATTGTAGCCAAGGTCGAATGGATGTCAAAGTCATATTTTTAGTGAAGTATCATATAAAGAATCTGCAAATTGCAGTATCGAGCTCTATTTTAAAGACAATTTTAAAATCTTAACTATTAAAAAAAGTAGAAAGATTAAAAATTTGACAACAACCCCAAGTATTACAACATCAAGTTACTCAAAATATTTATTTTCGATGTACTTACCAAATGAAAAATTCCTTTGAAATGAAATAAATTTTCGTTAGTTTATCTAAATATAGAAATCAATAAAACAAACACTAACAATAACTAATGTGTGTTTATTCGTCTAATCATTAATGAATTATTCATTCATATAAATTATTTCTATTGTCTTGAGAATCAGTTAAAGCTAAATATGTATTTATATTTCGTTTTAACTGATCATTGACTGATTTTTTTATTGATTGATTTTAACTGATGATTTATCATATGTATGATGCAGCACGGTTTGTCATTTTTAAAGTAAAAACTTTTTTAGCCGCGTTGTGCACTTTTTGTGACGATTAAATAGTGTTAAACTCGCGCTTGAACACGTGATCTGATCGAAAATTCGTAAGTAAAAGTTTCACAGGCAAATTTTGACAATTGAATGAAAAAAAATAGACAATCTTACTTAGAACCAAATCATCAAGAAGTATTTTGGTTGTGGTACTTTGTAAACAAAGGATTTTCAAGTCTTCGTTTCAATTTAACTGATAAATTTTCCCGGTGAGTTGTTGACCTCTTTTGATTTTATGTTGCATTTGAATCTTCCAACTGCGCGTTTCTTGCTCCCGGAATGCATTCCGTTGTTTTTTTTTCATTTAATTTAAGATTTATGTGTAATTATATAGTACCAGAGGTACATTTAGAGAAACCGGTATATACATAATTAGGGAAGTCGGTACATATATGTATTTAGGGAAGCAGGTAATTTTTAGAGAACCCGGTATAGGATGTAAAGGTATTTAGTATTTTCACTATCGAATTTTGGTGATGACCTTTTTCTGGTGACCTTTTTTTTAGGTCTCACACCTTTTTTAACCTTTTTTTTACAAACCTGGCGTTATTTAGGTCACATACTAATATTTCAAAACTTAACGCAAGCCGGTGGGAACCGTGTTGTATAGACGCCTCGCTACCGTATAGTACTAAATCTTTAAAAATTATAAAATTTATATTATTCTAATATATAGACTATAATATAGGTTTCATTTTAATTCGTTCAGTAATTTTTGTATGAGACAATAACAAATATCCAGACATTTATCATTAAATCACATCACAAATGATATATCATACAATTTTAATAGAAAATAGTTTCAATGACTGCGTTCTCGAAGGTCTACCGAGGTTAATTTCGGTTTTAAGATGTAAATTCGGTTTTAAATGTAATATAAAAATAAGATGTAATGTTGCCACGTTACCAAACCCAAGAAATGAAAATACTAAATTTTACATTTTCTGGAGTGGGAGTCGAACCCACAACCTGTCGCGTTTACAGTCGCACGCTTGTGCCATTGCGCCACGACAGGCGTTATTTTAAACATTTTACTTAAATATTATGTGTGATAATATAAACTAGTGTCTCTGTTGATGCTGTTGAATAGTAAGTTGCAGTCGCCGGCGACTGTAACTTACTATAGCTTACTTGCCATGTTTTGGTTCGGCAACTCGGTCGCCGGCGACCAAAAACTACCACAACTAGGACCAGAAGACTAGCCGAGCGACAGAAGATACAAGTAATATTATTACGATTAGCATATTCGTCACTCTATAAATTCCAAATAGCTTTATTGATTCTATTTCTATTTTTGAGTGTCGAAAGACTTAGTCATTATTGTGAGTGCTGTTTGGTCGTTACGAGAGTTGCTCGCCGTGTGAACGCTTCCATTTACAACCATGCTTCTATTGGTCGCCGGCGACCGAGTTGCCGGCGACTAGTCGACAGTGCGTATAGGCTCTAATAGGGCGTTGCCTAGCAATTTATATGTCACTTTATATAAACATGATAATCAAACCATGGTAGTGTGTGTTACATTTATTTTAATAATTTAATATATATATATTATACACTCCTTCGCTATAAAAAACTAAAATATGCCAAGTTTCATGCTCCTTTCTTTCGTAAAAAGGGGTACAAAGGTTTTGCTTATATAAATAAGAAGAGAAAACAAAGACATTAAGACCCTCTATTTTGATTCAGTATTTACTTTTTCAGCTTCATACTTCATTCTTAGCGGGCATTTATTTTCCATTTTGTATGTGCTTATTAATTAATAATAACTATATTATAAAATTATCATTTTTAAGCTAATTTCTTTTTTAGCAATGCAAAAAAATATGCATATGTGTGAATAAATACTGAAAATAAAATTAAAGATTATAATCACGTTATCTACTGATTATTAAATTTTAAACACAGAGTTGATATACTATTAGTTACTATTTTAAATATATCTGTGTCGACATCTAGAATTAATGAATTTGTTATTAGATTATAACGTACAATAACTGTTGATACGCAAGCAGGGTATACTGATATTCAACTAGCGAACTTCTGTGGGTATGTCATAAGTTTCATTATGTAAAGCATGGATATCAAATAAAGTACAATAGTAAATTACGTTTCTTCAACATAGAAAGAAATCAAAGTCACTGTTGGACTGTCACTTTACTTATTGTGTGTGCACCATTGTTCGATGCACTAAAATTCATTAATATAAACAATTGTTCCACCTTAACTATCAAGGCTATCGGGGCGCAGTGGAACTGTAACCGTGAGAGGTTGAGGATCTGATTCTCACTCATCATGATTATAGTTTCATTTCCCCGCTCTGGTAAAAAGAAATAACACATTATAAAAAACAACCTAAGTCATTAATGAACAGCCCATTGGCACTTTGTCTCGTTCTCTTATAAGATATAACGTAAGTCGCAGATGCAGTTAAAAATTATGGCGCAACATAAAAACTGTGTCATGACAGCAGAAATGGAGAAAGTGCTTCGTTTATCAAGATTTTTTGGAATAGCGCCAGTACAGAAAACACCATTGACTGGAACTAAGAATTGCTACCAAGTTTCATTGTCTCAAACATACGGAATTATAAGTTTCATTTTTATATTTCTTTTGAGTAAGTAATTTCAATAATGCTGATATATTTTATATATACTCGTATATTACTTTTCATTCTCATCATATATTATTGTTAGGTCTTACAAATATTGGAACGTATATATACATCATTAGTACAATGGATCCGGAGGAAGCAGTACGCGTCCGAATTGGATTATCGATGTCACTTTACACACTGCATTGTATTTTCCAAAATATACTTATGCTCTTTATGGCTTTCCAAGGATCGAATAAAGTTAAACAGACAATGAGCTACTTAAATGACATATATAAGGTAAATCCATAGTAAATTTTATATTTTATTAACTGTTCTTTTATTATGTATCTCAAGGCCTGTGAGATTGGATGAATGTTTGTCAGTTCGTTACGCAAAAACTCCTTAACGGAAATAGACGGAAATTCAGTTATATATAGCTTATACAAGCATCTCAATAATTAATTATATATACATACACATTCTGTACCTCCTTTCATATTCCATCTCAGTAATATAAGTAGAAAGGGTTTAGAATAAAAGGAAATTATCAAAGGTCATAAAATGTATGTAGCCTTGAAAATGAAATATACCGGTCGTAACTTAATTAATAGATCAACTTTTTCTTTACATTAGAAGTTTCTAGAAAATTGCTAAACATTTATTGAGATTAAATAATAAGTGTTGAAGGCCCCTACTTGTAATCTACCGGTAATCAACGTTCATCTAGTTTGATAGAAAAATTCTTAAGAGCAGAAGAATTTAATTTAG
Organism: Philaethria dido; assembly: GCA_033558755.1. Classification (NCBI taxonomy): domain Eukaryota; kingdom Metazoa; phylum Arthropoda; class Insecta; order Lepidoptera; family Nymphalidae; genus Philaethria; species Philaethria dido. The sequence goes on along the minus strand of JAKGSA010001139.1, from coordinate 71,211 downwards.
CCAA
>JAKGSA010001139.1:12655-70806 GCA_033558755.1 Philaethria dido | reverse complement strand
TATGCCAAGTTTCATGCTCCTTTCTTTCGTAAAAAGGGGTACAAAGGTTTTGCTTATATAAATAAGACGAGAAAACAAAGACATTAAGACCCTCTATTTTGATTCAGTATTTACTTTTTCAGCTTCATACTTCATTCTTAGCGGGGTATTTATTTTCCATTTTGTATGTGCTTATTAATTTATAATAACTATATTATAAAATTATCATTTTTAAGCTAATTTCTTTTTTAGCAATGCAAAAAACATGCATATGTGTGAATAAATACTGAAAATAAAATTTAAGATTATAATCACGTTATCTACTGATTATTAAATTTTAAACACAGAGTTGATATACTATTATTTACTATTTTAAATATATCTGTGTCGACATCTAGAATTAATGAATTTGTTATTAGATTATAACGTACAATAACTGTTGATACGCAAGCAGGGTATACTGATATTCAACTAGCGAACTTCTGTGGGTATGTCATAAGTTTCATTATGTAAAGCATGGATATCAAATAAAGTACAATAGTAAATTACGTTTCTTCAACATAGAAAGAAATCAAAGTCACTGTTGGACTGTCACTTTATTTATTGAGTGTGCACCATTGTTCGATGCACTAAAATTCATTAATATAAACAATTGTTACACCTTAACTATCAAGGCTATCGGGGCGCAGTGGAACTGTAACCGTGAGAGGTTGAGGATCTGATTCTCACTCATCATGATTATAGTTTCATTTCCCCGCTCTGGTAAAAAGAAATAACACATTATAAAAAACAACCTAAGTCATTAATGAACAGCTCATTGGCACTTTGTCTCGTTCTCTTATAAGATATAACGTAAGTCGCAGATGCAGTTAAAAATTATGGCGCAACATAAAAACTGTGTCATGACAGCAGAAATGGAGAAAGTGCTTCGTTTATCAAGAATTTTTGGAATAGCGCCAGTACAGAAAACACCATTGACTGGAACTAAGAATTGCTACCAGGTTTCATTGTCTCAAACATACGGAATTATAAGTTTCATTTTTATATTTCTTTTGAGTAAGTAATTTCAATAATGCTGATATATTTTATATATACTCGTATATTACTTTTTATTCTCATCATATATTATTGTTAGGTCTTACAAATATTGGAACGTATATATACATCATTAGTACAATGGATCCGGAGGAAGCAGTACGCGTCCGAATTGGATTATCGATGTCACTTTACACACTGCATTGTATTTTCCAAAATATACTTATGCTCTTTATGGCTTTCCAAGGATCGAATAAAGTTAAACAGACAATGAGCTACTTAAATGACATATATAAGGTAAATCCATAGTAAGTTTTATATTTTATTAACTGTTCTTTTATTATGTATCTCAAGGCCTGTGAGATTGGATGAATGTTTGTCAGTTCGTTACGCAAAAACTACTTACGGAAATAGACGGAAATTCACTGTTATATAGCTTATACAAGCATCTCAATAATTAATTATATATACATACACATTCTGTATCTTCTTTCATATTCCATCTCAGTAATATAAATAGAAAGGGTTTAGAATAAAAGGAAATTATCAAAGGTCATAAAATGTATGTAGCCTTGAAAATGAAATATACCGGTCGTAACTTAATTAATAGATCAACTTTTTCTTTACATTAGAAGTTTCTAGAAAATTGCTAAACATTTATTGAGATTAAATAATAAGTGTTGAAGGCCCCTACTTGTAATCTACCGGTAATCAACGTTCATCTAGTTTGATAGAAAAATTCTTAAGAGCAGAAGAATTTAATTTAGCCAATTCCCTATTGGCTAAATTAAATTCTTAGATAATATTGAAACATTACATATTGAATACAATTTTTCAGTTATAATAAATAATAATAATAATAAAAACACTTTATTGCACATAATACATAAAGTATAGCAAAGTGACAAACATGTAAGTAAGCAAAGGCGGCCTTATCACCAAAAGTGATCTCTTACAGGCAACCATTATTGATTGCGTACTTATGTGAGACATCTTGTTGGCGGAAAACAGTGCAAAAAAAATATATATATATATATATATATATATTATATATATATATATATATATATATATATATATATATATATATATATATATATATATATACATACATATATATATATATATATATATATATATATATATATATATATACAGTTATAGTTATCATCATTAACATATTAACTTTGTCGATCAAATTATTTATTGTTAAATTTAACAAGAAATAATAATAATAAAGAGAAGAGAAGATACAGTATTTTAGTTCTGTATCATACTTCCATTTATTTTTTTGCAATCAAGATATTTTGGCAATTTTTATTTTTCAGTTAAATCAAGCATTAAAAAGCAGCTACATAAATTTGAAAATGAAAAAACAGAAAGAAATGATGTGGGGGTTCTTACTATCCATGTACGTTATTGCCATAATTTTTATATGTCAAAGATTTTTGGATGTATTTGTGGGCAAAAAGAGTGGTTAGTATCAGGAAAGATGACAAATATATGATCTAGCTTCACAATTAAAATGATGAATTAATATTATTAGATGAACTGAGTGCCACAATACAAGATGCAAAAAAATATCTTTATTTTCTAGTAATAATCGTTGTAAATCATTTATACTATTTACTATTTTTTTAAGCATCCATCCTCATAATTCAAGCTATCTACTTTTTATCGTTCCACATGCAAATACTTATACAGCTGCAATTTGCTTTCACCGTATACTTACTGAATGCGACAATACGTGTGTTTAATGAACCCTTACTATGTTGGAAATCCAAATGGGAGTATGGTAATGTATATAATAATAATAATAATAATCCTTTATTGTACACCCATATTAATTACAAAAAAAGAGAAACATGAAACAAAAATAGTTAAATTGTACAAAAGGCGACCTTATCGCTATAACAGCGATCTCTTCCAGGCAACCTTAAGGCATAGGAAATAAAGGAAGGGAAACGGGGCTAAGGGGGTGTGAACAATACATAAAGTAGATGCGATAATAGATAAAATAAATATACAGCTATATAAGTAATACATACAATAAATATATATCATATACATACATATACTTATTACATAATATATACACTAATAAATACATATATAAGTATTCTATAATCATATATATTACATATACATGAAAAATATATATATATATATATATATATATATATATATATATATATATATAAATGACAATGTAGGTAATATATTTTTTTTTAATTAACGATGACAGTTACGTTTATTATAGATAGGTTATAAAGAAAGATAATATATTTTAAGCTGTTGTTTAAAAATGGATAATGATTTTTATATATGTTATATAAAATGTTTTTTAAACATATAAAAGCTAATATTTGGATTCAAATGACATTTGGAAGAATATTACATAATTTTATTACATGTTCCTTCATCCAGCATAAATAGCAAATAGCATTTTCATATGTCTTGTATACTATATATGTGTCAATCCGTTAAATTCAGTGCCTTTTAAATCCTTCTACAGAGAAGGAACATTTATTTTCTCTAAAATAAATAAATCAATAGATATAGGTAAAAATTGGTCAGGAGATGGTAAAATAGTTAAAAAATCTATAAAGATTATTGAAATTAAGAATGATGCCGTTGAAACTGCGTGAATTGTGAAATAGATGCAATATTTTTTTTTTCTTCTTATTCTTATTTGAATCAGTGAATATGTAGCCACAATAACAATAACTATATGAGAACACATTCGAAACTATATATGGATTTTATAATAAGTACGTCAAAAATCAAACGGGGTTTAATAATTATTTGAATGATTCCAAAAGTATTTTGATTTTTATTAAATATGTCATCAAGTTTGTGCAAATTTCAGACCTATATATATTATTGGTAAAAGTTGCACAAACTTGATCGCATCTCAGCAATCGGTCGCGATACTACTACCCTCAAAAAATTTGGTAATAACAGATATTTTTTTTTTATGTTCAATATATTTATAAGATTATTTTTATGCAATGTTTGTTTGAACTATAAAAAAGTATCACAGTGTAGAAGCCAGCCAGCCAAAAAAATCTGCTGCTGTACCCTGTAGATGCTCAAGTCCTCCTCACTTACTCATCTTGGCAGTAGATTAAGCCAAAAGTTAAAGCAGTAAATAGCCCTCAAAATCAAAATCAAAATATTCTTTATTCAAATAGGCCATTACAAGCACTTTAGAATCGTTAATTTACAAAAGGTGTTAGGAGTGTCAGTCCTAACGGAAGCTACCACCGGCTCGGAAGGCAGTTCTGCTAAGAAGAGCTGGCAAGAAACTCAACAGTTGCTCTTTTGCCCTCAGTCTCCTGGGCCCTAATATTGTAATATCAATATCAATCGATAAATACAAAATTGATAGAGCGCATCTCTGTAGGTATTCGCCCTCTGATTACAGCATAGTCTTCTGACATCCTATTGATTTCGTCCTACGCTGTAAGCAACTCTCAACAAGTAACAACCTAGCACTGTCATGCGCGGATGGCAATATTTAATCTTCTCGACACGACCATCATTACTTCCACTTATTTAATATACAATTTCTTTCGTAGCGTATTGTTTGTTTTCAGCATTCAGTAATACAATAATATCTAATACAAGTAAAATATCATTCCAAAGACTATGTCAAATCTATGTATCTATTTGTAAACTTATTAGAAAGATGGATAACGGAGAAGGTGTTCTTTTTTCCATTATAATTATCTACAAAGTTCTGGATATGATGGATTCATTATATCTTACGGTGTCTTCTATACAATATTTTATGAGTGGTAAGTTTGTTTTACTTATGTTCTTAATTTTCTTTTTAAATTTATATATTATATATAATATTTTCCGTCCGTAGACTTGAATGTTATAACCGCTTCATATTCTAACTTTGCCTCAGAGATCATATTAATGATTTATATTGGAGCAACGCTCGTACTTTTGATAGAACCATGTAATCAAACTGACGTCGAGGTATGCACGATCAATTCTTCAAAGTCAATAATTTTAAAAATAGTCTTAGTATCATATTTTAAAGTTATTCAAGAGACTAACTGTCCACAGAAAACTATATTGAAACAAATTGGCTCACATCCAAAATATTCATAATATTTATTGGTGGTTAATTGAAGAAAAGCTGGTGAGATACAATAAAATAGGGGAACATTGGTTTCACTTTATCTTTAGACTACTTAGTTTTTGTTAGCTCTACTAATTTAAGCTCTATTTTAGAATAATATATAAAAACATAAAATAAATTTTAAGATGAAGATAAAAAAAAATCTCTACCTTCCTAATCCTCCCATGCAAAATATTATACAATTATATAGTTACAGGTAAATCTATAATTTTTTAGCTCCAGGCTTCGAAAAAGCTTGTCAGTTGTTTGATTTTTGCAACAAATAATAATTATAACAGGGAACGATTATTTACCTTCTCTCGCCAGCTAATAATTGAATTGTCTGTTTTTCGGCCACTTGGAATATTCTCTCTTAGACGAAACGAAATAGTAACGGTAAATACTTTTATACTAATATAACATTCTGTTAAAAATATAGATATGAACAATGTTTTTAAAAAATAACTAAATATAAAATGTTATTGTATGACTCAATATTTTTTGGTGGTAGGAGGTTCGTCCTCCGTCTGGCTCGCGACCAGTATCATGTCAAAGACGAACCGCCAAATATCTTCTGATGTGTTTCGGTTCGATGGCATGTAAGCCTGGTTTACCCCTTTCCCACCCATCCTTTCTCCAAAATGTGGTGGTTCTGATAGCGGATCTTTATCCTCTAGGCTGGCAATGCTTCTACAACATCTCTGATGTTGTAGATGTTCATGGGCGAAGGTAACTTACCATCAGGTGGTCCTTCTGCTCGCTTGCCATCCGTTATCCATAAAAAAAAAAAAATTGTATCTATTTTGATGGAATATAAACATAAATTTAACAACACCAAACAAAGAATGAGAACTAATTAATATATGATAAAGTTAACCATTCAACAATGGTACAAACCAACATGTGTGGTCAAGTGTCAATACAAAATATACACTAGTACACATTGCAATTATTTTTTCAGGTAATCGGCATATTATTCAGCTTTGTAGTAATTATCACACAATTTCACCTGCAAGATAGAATTGAATATTAATTTTTGAATACAAACGCTGGTAACTACATTTAAAAGATAAAGCAATATGAGTGTATTTACTACTTTACATATAAAATTATTACTGAAAATTGGAATGTCTTTGTATCTGTATTATCTACGATATATATTAAAAATATAAATATTATGGTATTTTTAGCTTCTTTTATTTATTATCTACTAAAAAAATATAAAAATAGTACATTATTATATTATTATGTCTCATAATCTCATGTGACACAGAACATTATAGTTTGGAGTTCCTTAGTGTGTGCTGTTTAATCAGTCTTATCTACAAAATCTGGCGTGATATTTAATTATTATACATAATGAGTAAGTAATTAGAAAAATTACATGTTATTAAACCTTACCTTTTAAATATAAAACGGTTGCGTTGCTGAGTAACTGATAGACAACGTACAGCCAAATCTATTGGCCTTGGGGATCATAGGAGAAGACTTTTCTAAATATCTACGTGAATGGGTAAAGACTTGTTTTAGGTTTTAAAGTCCCGTAAACGAAGCAACAGGTTACAACTAGTATATTATTTCTCTCGTTTTTATTGTATTGTTTTTTTTTTTTTTCACTTTTTATACACGTGGTTTGCATTATATACCTTGAATACTTGTGTTAGATTATTTAATTAATGGTATGATTAATATTTATGTTAAATTGTAAAATATTTGTATAAAGTAGTTGTGTAAGAATAGAATAGAATAGAATAGAAAGTAATTTAACTATTTATCATCTGTCATTTTCGAACGTCGTGGAGAGGAGATAGAAAGAGGCGGGAAAGGGTGGTGGGCTTTTGAAAGGGAGAATGAACATTGTTGGTTGAGTTAAGGAAAAATATTTACAAGATAAAGAAGATTTAACATCATACTTGAAGTATTTATTGCTTGTTTAATAAAAACAAGGAGAAGCATAGAAAATAAATTATTACTTCTTATAATAATTCATAATCTGATGAAAATTGACTGTCAGCTTATGTTATACCTTCAAAGTTCTATTAAAACCTAATTAGCATTTACCTACAATATTCTACTCTTTTAATTCAATGACTGGTTTTCTATTCCATCTCTAAGACGAAATTGTATAATAATAATCATAAACGTAAAGAGCGCGCTGCTTATCTGAAAAAATAATACAACTTATAAAACGGCGGATTTTGAACGTGTAATGTATTATCAACGTCAGATATAGTAAACTAAACGCAATGTCTATGAGCTGAAATTCTTTTTTTTTTTCGTTTTTTTTTTAACTTCACACTGTAACCCGCATATAGCAGGGTAAGCAGAGGCACCTAGTGTTAAGACACTCCATTTTCTTTCAAAAATTCCCTTCCCCACTTTCCGCCGAATTGATTCATTACATGTTGAGTCGCGGAACTCAACGCCGCGCTTTGCCTTGTTACCAAACCCAAGAAATGAAAATACTAAATTTTACGTTTCCTGGAGTGGGAATCGAACCCACAACCTGTCGCGTTTACAGTCGCACGCTCGTGCTTCTGCGCCACGACAGGATATATATTCTTATAATATAGCGTAAAACTTAAAGCTTAGAACGCGAAAAATATTAAATATACCATCAAACAATACAAATTCACTAAACGGCTTTACTTCAAATATTTAAAAAATGTAAATATTGAAAAATGACACATTAAAAATCTTTGTAGCCGATAATATGCTATGTTATTTTACCTTTGGTAAAGTTAGATTTTAAAATAATCTAATATATGTGTACATGAAAAATTCTGTTAAGAATGATGTATTTTTAATATATACTATTTTCATTATTTTAGACGCTACGTGGTGCAATGGGACACACACTGTGTTTCGCCACTCAGTATATATATATATGTTTTGAATTCGGGCGGAAATTGGAGAATAAAACGTGAAGCTACTTTTAATGATGATTAGCATATTTTGAAAAGTTACATATTATAATTTTTCTCTCGAATTTTTTAATAGTATGCCAAAAAATTTTTGAAATAAAAATTATAAAACAAATAAGACATTTTCCACAGACTTACATATATAGATTTGAAAATAAGATGTGACTTACAAATAATAACTGCTGCCTCGTAAAAGGAAACATTCCAAGAGGAGAGAATATAGGTATATTAATCAACAGCAGTCGAGTAAATTTGTATAATTCTTCCCTAAGCTCTAAGTTTGTGGAAGTGCACAGAAGAGCACTAACCATAATTTGAAGTGCTTTAAGCTGTAATTACAAGTAGTTAAGTTCAGTTTTACATAAAAAAAAAAACATTCTTTGTATATTTTCACGCATCACTTGAATAAGAACGATGATGTGAAAATAGTATAAAAACATTGTCATGATTGGAATTTCATTCCACAATTGTTATGCTCATCAACAAAATAATTATAATCATCGCGGTCATCCTTAATACATATTTTTATATATAAATATATTAAAAATAAACTGTCGTGGCGCAGAGGCACAAGCGTGCGACTGTAAATGCGACAGGTTGTGGATTCGATTCTCACTCCAGGAAATGTAAAATTTAGTATTTTTATTTCTTGGGTCGGGTAACAAGGCAAAGCGCGGCGGCGAGTTCCGCCACTCAAAATAAATAAATTAATTAAAAATTTATTTTTATAATTTATTAAATAAATAAATTAAAAATAAATAAAAAAAGAAAGTTAAAATAAATAAATAAATAAATAAACTTGCCTTCGCTCGTGTCTGGTCATATGGCTCTACTAATATTACTAATGTGGTTCCTCTGATCATGATCCATAACATTTCCAACATGTTATCAGTTAAAAAATCGATTGTTAAGTGTGCTGAAATATTAATTAATAACAAAAGGTCAAAATGTCTTTGTTCCGATGGACTTATGTTAAGTCCATTGAAACAAAGACACAAACATTACACAAATAATAATAAATATTAACTATATTTAATATACATATGTATAAATCACATTAAAAAAAATGATACCTCTAGACAAAAACGATGATAGTATTAGGAACAAGGCGTCCATAATATCAATTAATTTGAAAATGAAAATACTCAAAATAATAATTCCGTCTTGCATTTCCATCTTCTTAATGAGTTCACATATAGAGATATATGTTCGACAAAGTCTTTGTATTGTCATATATGCTGTATTTTCTATTCTATTGTCCAGTGAGCCTAAAAATATTGTCATTTAGCTTTCTTTAAAATGTTAGAAACGTAACAAAATATTCCTGTAATTTGAGATACACTAGAAAATTATGTTTCCAAAATTTTTAAGATAAGGCCTAAGATTGACGATATACTCGACGGAATTTTTCTTTTGTTCTTTTTAACTTAGTGACAACATTTACTTCCATACGACCCAAGGCAGTGCTGTAGTAAATCAAAAACCAAAAAATCTAAATCAAAATATTCTTTGTTCAAATACGCTGTTACAAGCACTTGCGAATCGTCAATTTACAAAGGTGTCAGCCGTGTCAGTCCTAACGGAAGCTACCACCGGCTCGAAAGCCAGTTTTGCTGAGAAGAGCCGGCGAGAAACTCAACAGTTGCTCTTTTCAAATAAAATTTTACAATAAATATACAACTATGATGAGCCTCCTAAATTCAACCCTGCTATGCCATGTAATAAACTGAAGAGTGAAGATTTTAGAGAGAATTCAGATCCAGATTCAGAATCAGAACCAGATCCAGATTCCGATACAGGTTTAGATTCAGATATTATTTTTTTATGATCTGATCTAATAAACGAATGATTTTATATTTATAATGAAGGTTTTAGATGTAGGTAGGTCTAATTCAGTTTAAATGAATTGTCGAAACTATATATTAATCAATTTCTATTGTGCACAATGATAATAATAGGATTTTTTTTTTAACTTCACGCTGTATCCCGCATATAGCGGGGTAGGCAGAGGGAACCAGAGAATCTAGTGTTAAGACACTCCCTTTCCTTCTCTTTCAACATTTCCGTTCCCCACTTTCGCAAAATTGAGGCATTGCGTGTTGAGCGGCGGAACTCAATGCCACGCTTTGCCTTGTTACCAAACCCAAGAAACGAAAATACTAAATTTTACATTTCCTGGAGTGGGAATCGAACCCACAACCTGTCGCGTTTTTCAGTCGCACGCTTGTGCCTCTGCGCGATGACAGGCGTTTAATAAGATGATAAAGTTAAATACTCACCATGCAGTTTCAGTTTAAATGTCAAAGCATATAAATGCCCACTAAGTACGTCAATAGTTTTATTCAAGTAAAATATAACGAACATGAAACGCAACTGGAATAGCATTAGGCAATTATACCATACGAAGTAGATAACATGTTTTATGAAAACTGAGGCTGAAAATGATACAAAATTCCATTGTTAATATTATACACGTCATCATCAGTTTGTATAGCTAGGTTTCTGGTGTGGTTCCGTTCAAGTGCTTAAATCTGATGATTAGCAGATTCGCATTTTATTTGAATTCGGTTTTCTTTATAAGTTAAAATCTCAATTATTTAAATATCAACATTCCTTATGTTCCAAATGTATACGTCATAGCGTTATTGTGGTTCGTTACTATATATTTATTTAAATAGAAAGTATGTGTTAAAAATATTTATCGTCCGTATACGAATATTATTATTATTATATTCTCTCTCACTACCCCGCTAGGGATAAAGCGTAAAGTTAGGTAGGTATTATATGTAACATAATAAAATTTTTATTGGGACAAAGTAGGTGTATTACAAGTAACTGACTAGAGTTGTTTCATTCCTTAGTTATATTTAAACATTTACTTTAATAAGACAAATAATCAAAGCTGTGTTTTAAATCGCTCACCGTCTTTGCTGTCAACAAGGAATTCAATAATTCTCTGATACAAGTAAATAGATCCAATTATGTTTATACAAAATAGTGGTAATCCTACAATCACATTCGCAAATTTCACTTTGATGTCCGTAAAATTACTACCCAATTCTCTATTCAGCTGCAAATACAAAGATATGTCAATATCAAGACCTCTACGATTTGGAATAAGACTCTTCTTATTCCAAATCGTATCGTTAGTCTCTACTAAGAGAGGGTTCATGACGCCAAGTAAAATATACAAATAATATAAGTTAAATATAAAAATTACCGTACGTACGAACTCGTATGACAAGTCAACTACATGTCAAAAATTATCCTAGATTCTTTAACAAGCATACTAATTTATCTTCTCCATACAAATCATACATAAACAAGGTCTTACCTTATCAATAATATTTAGGTAACCAACATATAATTTCATTTTTTCATATACTCTAAATCCATGAACGAACATCACTCCACAAAAAAACATGGTGTGGATTACATGAATTACTAAAGAAATTCCTGTCCGAATACGTATCTCTTGAGAAGTGGGCACCCAAAATACGTTATATGCAAGATTTACTATGTATGTTCCCACTAAAAAGGTAACAATAGGTTAGGGATGTTTATTTTTTTACATGCTACTTTATCTTTTAATGTTTGGTATTGGTTATATTTAGATTAGGTTGAAAACGAGCAGTAATTGGTAAACTTTAAATTGTGCTGTTATAAAATAAAATGGAGAAATAGATATTTTATTTTATTTTATTTGTTCCAGAATATTTTCATAAAGAAAAGGAGTTCAGCTACTTTTTCAAATGCGGCTTGCCAAAGCTCTGGGGCCCTCACACCGACGTATTTGACCACACCTTTGACTTTTCCATAAAGGTGTGCTCCCTGGCCCGTATGCTTAAGGAAGTGCACAAAACACACTAAAGACACACCCACAACTCACAAACACACTCGTGCGAGTTTGAGTAGTTTTGCTCTTATCCGTCACCCAGTAGAAGGGCCGACAACTTCTTTAAAAGAAATTGGACGCATTATCATGATGAATTCTGACTAGACAGAATTCGTTTATATTATGTTTGAATTATAATTAGAATTCTACTATAATATAATTTACTCAAGCATGTCCAACTGCATCAACAAGAAAAACTAAATATTTTATATACTCCATAGGGTCTTTAGAAATAGCTTTTTAACCTTGAGACTGTTAATCTACTATGAATGATATCTTTTAAATATAAAAAAAAAATCCTGGCCGATCCAATATTTATATGCTACCTCATCTACTTACATAATAACATAAAGTAAGTTGAACTCATGATTGCATATTTTTTATTAGGGCAGACGATGTAAGTTTTTGACGGTCCTGACGGCGATAAGGAGAGCGGAGCCATCCCGAATATCCTCGATATATACAACACTCGTGCCAATGTCTTCAGAACTAATCCTTTCTGCTCTCTTACTTCTGAAAACTATAATTTCAACACAATTAATTTAATAAATTTTATGGACAATTAATCATAAATTGTCCATAAAATTTATTGAACTAATTGTCCATATTTTATAAGAAATATTTAAGCGTACTTTCATTGTGCTTATCAATATATGTATATATAAAGCTTGGAAAAACCTTTTGTAATAAACGACTCAGACCAAGTTGGTAATTATATCGTCATAATTCTAATATCGGTGCACACACAACACATTTGTTTACCGATTAAGCAACGATAACGCTTAAAAGCTTTAATATATAATGGTAGATTCTTTTCTTTTATTTGACACAAGCTGTCTCCCCTGGCTTTGCTCGCGTAGTCAATGTCAGTCCATAGTACATACTGTAATGTATATTGCACATATAATAATGATAATAATATTTTTTTATTGTACACCCAAAAACAAAAGTAAGATTAGAAAAAAAATTAAAAAAAAAACAGAATAACAAGAGTACGAAATAAAGTGAAAAATAAATACAAAGCAAAACTTAATGGACAACGGGCGGGTCCTATCGCTGAAATAGCGATTTCTTTCAGGCTACTTTAAAACATGGGAAATAGCAACTAAACTCGACAGGTTGTGGGTTCCATTCCCACTCCAGGAAATGTAAAATTTAGTATTTTCATTTCGTGGGTTTGGTAGTAAGGCAAAGCGCGGCGTTGAATTCCGCCACTCAACACGCAATGCCTTAATTCGGTGGAAAGTGGGGAACAGAATTGTTGAAAGAGAATGGAGTGTCTTAACACTGGGTTCTCTGGTTCCCTCTGCCTACCCTGCTATATGCGGGATACAGCGTGAAGTTAAAAAAAAAAACATAACTCCACATTTACTAACTTTTTACTATTAGACTAAGATCAATCAAATTACCTCTTTTATTTATCACAGAAAATTGAAATAAAAACTGAAAAATAAAATCTTTTTACGTCTTTAAAAGAATATTTATCTGATTTAGAGCATTAATGTGTCCTTATCCTCTTATATGTGTTATGTATGTAGATGTATATGTATGTATATATAATTAACCTATTATAATTATATTTATTTATTTTATTTGTACTTAATATAATAGCACTAGCGTTACTCTCTTCTCCTTTTTTTTAATTTGTCCTCTCCGCTCTCCTATACTCAACGAAGGTTGTCTGTAAGAGATTGCTTGAAGCAATAAGACCGCCTTTGCATACAGTTACATGAGTTAATATTACTGTTTCCTCTTTCTTTTGTATTTTGTTCTATTCTGTTCTGTTTTGTTCTGTTCTGTTTTGTTTTGTTCTATTCTATTCTATTATAATCTTCTACAAAATATATTACAACTAAATAAAAAAATACCTGGAAAGACACAAACACTTCAAAACTTCAAAAATAGTTAACCAAAGATATTTAATCAACAAGAGAGCTATGAGTAATTAAGAATTTTAATACAGTTTGCTAATTTAGTCAGCCTTAGCATACATTTGAAATACTTTGCGAGTCCAAAAATTCGAGCTAGTCCTAAATTCCAAAACAGAGCACGATCATTAGTGTGAGTATGGACGTTGATATTAAGATATCGCCTATTACTTGTGGATGTCCATTCATCAAAAGTGAGCCAAAAATGATGCTCACTCTGCTTTGATAGTTCATGCTGAATTTTCATACAAAGAGTCATTCCGTACTTCATAACCGTCATTCGAATAGATGTTTAAGATCGAGGCAGATGGATTTTGTGGAATTTTTAAATTGTTTGTGTCTTTCCAGGTATATGTAATATATCTGGAATGACACAAATCTAAATACGTAGCCTTTAAAAAGTTTAATTTTTTAATAATAAACTATTTTATTTAAACAATTTATCAAGAAAAATTTTGAGAACTTTTTTCACAAGTCCGCCATTTTCTTTTTTTTTCTATTTTTATGTATATTATAGGTTAGTTCATTAAAACTAAGTCTGAAGAATAATAATCTCTTTGAATTTTTAATTTCAGATTACTTCGGAAGACTGTGTGCTTCCCCGAACCAACTCATCTTTATTTCGAGGACTCCACTCTGGCGTCAAAAATCAAAAACAAATTGATGTAAAATAAACTTTTAAAAAATTAAAAACGATCGCATTATATTTTCTTGTTAAAAAAACCATGAAAAAACGTTGAAATTTTGGTCGTACACCGGGCGACTACTACTACCTTAAATATCGAATGAGCATGCCGCTCATACGATATTACATAAGCGTTTTCATTAAGAATAAGACTTAATATCTATATATAAATACGTGAAGCAAAAACTTTGGATCCCTTTTTAGGAAAATTACGAGGACGAGGAACATGAAACTCGGCACAGATATAGTTCATATAGGGAATGCATAAAAAGTATATTAAATTAATAAAATAAATGTTACACACATTACCATGGTTTGATATTCATGTTTAATAAAGTGACATATACATACATTGCTAATGACAACGCGTTGTTAACGCGTCACCGGGGCCACTAGTATTTTTAGTAAGGCATGTAATCATTCTTCTCCATTGCGCATTGATCAGACACAACAAACAAAAAATGCCCATCACGCTTACTCCCGCATAGAGCAGGGTACACAGATTCCCTCTCAACCTAGCTCTATGCGGGATACAGCGTAAAGCTAAACTGGCTTTTCATTAAAATCTTCATTGTACAGACATTTTTTTTTACACATTCCTTATAATATAAAAGTTTTATACCTTCCGCCAAAAAAAAACAAAGGACTCGATTTTTTGCATTATTAATTTATTTGCTTTGTTGTTCTATGCATGTGTCCGAATAGACTATCTGAATACATTACACATATAACAATAAATGAATAGTAAAAAATGACGTGTGTTAATGTTGACACTTAAGAAATTATACTTTTTGGTGTCACAAGAATTTTTATAAAAATTTAATCCTCATTATCCTGTTCGTTGAGCAAACGATAATAATAAAAAAGGGATATTAGTAGGTTTATTATTAGGTAAAATAAAATGAATTTTATTTAACATAAAAAACTAAAATAATACAAATACAAATACAAATATTCTTTATTGCACACAAATAAACAAATAACATAGAAGTACTCGTAGTAATAGCGTACAATAAGGCGGCCTTATCGCTTAAAGCGATCTCTTCCAGGCAACCTTTGGATATTGGATTTGTATAAAGTAGTGGAAGGCGGTGCACTAATCATTTACATTAAAAAAATTAAATTAAAATTAAATATATAAATAATTTCATGGTGTCGTTTTTTTGTGACGATGTTCCTGCACACGTATCATAAAAATTTATTCTCATCATTTTCAAGGGAGATAAAAAAAATAATCCTGTCTGTTTGTCTGTTTGTTCACGCATTTTTAATCACTTGATGAATATGATAGAGAATAAAACTTTTTTTTGTTGTATAACTATTAGGCCTGGGTGGGACATATGGTCATAATTTGATTTAGGAGACTAGCACACCTGATGTTCAACCATAATAAACGACCTAAAATATGAAAAATAAGAAATAGGCTGCTTAGCGAAAGTAATTCAGCGTGAAAGGCAACGTCCCATGACAAATACGAGGGCGGTCCGATAAGTACTTAGCCTACCAAAAAATAAAACGAAAATTTTTGAAGAGTGGCGATTTATTTCTCAACATAGTCTCCTTTTAACTCGATACACTTCTCCCAGCGATGCTCCAACTTCTTTAACCCGTCTGAAAAATACGTTTTCTCGAGGTCTGCAAAGTGGGCTTCCGTGGCGGCTATAACCTCCTCATTCGACTCAAATTTCTGCCCGGCGAGTGACTTTTTCAAGTTAGGAAATAAATAATAGTCGCACGGGGCCAAATCTGGGGAATACGGTGGATGGGGCAGCAGTTCGTAGCCCAATTCGACCAATTTGGCCCTGGCGACGACGGAAGTGTGAGCCGGTGCGTTATCGTGGTGGAAGAGCACTTTTTTCTTCACCAAATGCGGCCGTTTTTTCCGCAATTCGGCGTCAAATCGGCTCAATAATTCGGCATAGTACAGCCCTGTGATCGTTTTGCCCTTCTCCAGGTAGTCGATGTAGATCACACCTTGTGAATCCCAGAAAACGGTGGCCATCACCTTTCCTGCCGATTGCACAGTCTTTGCCTTCTTGGGAGCACGTTCGCCGGGTGAAGTCCACTGTTTCGACTGTTCCTTGGTCTCTGGAAACGACGAAGAAACTCCTTCGAATTGCGCTTAAACAGCGTCAAACACTGCTCTGATGTGGTTTCACGGTTGCGCTTGTTGTCCAGAGTGAGCAAACGCGGCACCCATCTCGCCGACAGCTTTCTCATACCCAAAATTTCGTGCAGGATATGACCCACGCGGTCTTTTGAGATGCCTACTGTCTCGGCTGTCTCGCGTACCTTCAATCGGCGGTCTGCCAATACAAGGTCATGGATTTTTGTAACGTTCTTCTCCGCAGTAGCCGTTTTCGGGGCACCGGGGCGTGGCTCATCAAAAACTGACGTGCGACCACGTTGAAATTCATTAAACCAATTTTTGACGGTCGCCATCGAAGGAGAAGAGTCACCGTACACAGCATCCAAGCGTTCTTTGATTTCGCTGCGCGATTTCCCTTCCAAAAACAAGAATTGAATCACCGGCCGATATTGTTCTTTTTCCATTTTTCTAAAATTCGCCCACACGCCCGCTTCTACACGCGCTAAAAACAAAACTACAAGTCCTATTCGACTAAAATTTTGACAGTAGCCGTCTATGAGAATGTTCTACACGACAGTAAATACTTCTTGCGATAGTAGCGCCATCGGACGGAGAGGCTAAGTACTTATCGGACCGCCCTCGTACAATTAGAGATACGTAATATCTGATAAAAACTATCATAGTGCTAAACCATAATATATAGTGCTAAACCATAATATACCGCCTCAGCAACGTTTAATAGACACTATTATTGACAGGTTCGGTGTTTATTCCTGCCCCAAAATAAGCATGGTCTCTATTTCGAGCGAAAAATGGAGTAGAGAGAATCTCGACACTAGGCACTTTGGCACAAAGAAAAAATGTGAAACTATAAAAACGACACAACGTATTCATGTCGTACTTAACTTAAGGTTGTCGCTTAATATGGGTTTTATTGGTCGGTAAATTGCTGTTATCAAACTTTGAACCGTAATTTGAAGCCTTACTGATTGAGATATGTTTGTTATCGTCAGGTCCATAGATAGCACTAATGTGATTCATTGTTTGAGTAATTTCTTAAACTTGATATTAAATAATTCTTTTCACAGCTTTCAGAATAAAATTTCATTTTTTTTTCAAATCGATTTTTTTATTAGAATCAGTAGTATAAAAAAAATGGAATATGACCACAACTAAAAGTAGGTACGATACACTACAATAATTCGTTATTATATATAACTGTAATAATCGTAATAATTGACGTTATAAATGATTTAAATAAATAAATTTACATTATTTTCACAATAATTAAATGTATTGACTAACTCATTTGAATTTAATTGCTTTTTGTTCGTACTACAAGGTCTAGCTCTATTTGTGGTAGCCTTGTTTTTTAAATTTATTTGTAATCTAGTGATTCCAGCGGCTTCGTTGGCTTTAAATATGCCATATTTGAGTTTTAAAACTATTTATGTTTTCAATATTTTCGCGATTATTTATGTGGAATTGTTGCTTAATATTAAATTGAGAATTCCTTTATTTATATTAATCGAACTTTGAACTATTATATCACATTTTTTCAAGAAAATATACCATTTATAATAAGGTCTAATTTTTTGCCGCCAAAAATGGCGGGTAGCCTCGGACGCTTTATTCAATGATGGATCAACTACTATTTGCCTTGCTTATATCACAGTAAACAACAATCCATTCAGTCTCTTTTCTCTAAGAAAGATTTTAGATAATTTTATATAATTTCAAAACCTCTTTAGCTCCGTCATGTTGTATTTCTATTTGATCTTTTTTATTGCTTTTTTTCTTCGATTTTTCCCTCACTTTTTATATGATGAAGATGTTATAATCTCGCTTTCTTGAGCTTTCGCGGCCGCGTTAATCATAAAGTAAATTTGGTAGTACATTATATCTCTCTTCCATTCGTCTCGCTATAAAATTGCATTTAATCGTACTAATTTTACTTGTAAATGTTTCTATCATTTGATTTTTACCTCATGATTTTTGGCATAATATCTTAGTGTTTCTGCAACGATATTAATAACATAGGTACTTCACCTATGTTATTACTATAGTAGCAGAAATATTTAACATATTTAAGATATTGTGGTGGTATCGAATTGAAGTATTTTCAATAAATAAGCAAAATGACTTAAAAACTGTAGTCTGGAAGAAGAGTGCCTGGGTACCCGACAGCATAGTGTCCGGCTACCCGCCCGCATCATGTAACATTTTTAAAGCAGCGCCCAATGTAAAAGAATTGTTAAACATTATTACAAATTACATATATAAAGCGCATTAAACCCTGCATAGCAGACAAGTATAAAAATTTAGTTAATTCCCCCGGACTGTACCTTTAATGAAGCCTAATAAAGACAAAAATAAGTTCGACAGGAGTGATGACCATTTAGTTTAGTTCATCTCACCCAGGAAATGGAATTTTTCATTTCCTGGGTTTGGTAACAAGGCAAAGCGCGGCGTTGAGTTTCGCCACCAGCACGCAATGCATTAATTTGGCTGAAAGTGGGGAACGGAAATGTTAAAAGAGAACTCTCTGGTTTCTCTGCCTACCCTGCTATGCAGGTGTGAAGCCAAAAAAAAGATTTAGAAATAGATGATATTGTATCGTACGAGGTATCATACGTACCCGAAGTGAATTGTTTCATAAATCGATTTGCACATACATTTTTTTAAATATTTATATATGCATTAGAATTTGTGTTAATTGTAACATGAATAAATAATTGAATTAATAACTTCAAGCTTAATTAAACGCTTTGTACTTCTACGTAAAACAATAATGAAATAACATAGGAAAACGTAATATACCAAAAATTTATTTAGGACTGCACGCCTGTCCTGAAAAATAGATACTTTCTATTTATCAGGTTTTTTTATTGATAACGGATGGCAAACGAGCACCTGGAGTAAGTGGTTACTGCTCATAGACATCTACAACACTAGAGATGCTGTATGCGTTGCCGACCCAGAGGATACAGATGGAAGGGGGACAATGTAGCAGTCCGTTATCGGAGCCACCACATTTTGGGGAAAGGATGGTGGGAAAGGGGAAACTACTACATGCCATCGAACCGGAACACATCATTTGATATTTGGCGGTTTGTCTTTGACATGATAGTGGTCGCGAGCCAGACGGGAGGAAGAACCTCCACCACCCAACAAAATCAGGTTATTCACACCTAGTACGTGATTACAACACTATTATACTTGTACATATTATATACTGTTGTGGTAATTATTCTATAGGCCATCATGGCGCAGTGGTGACTGTAAAACGATTGATTGTAGGTTCCATTTTCAGTCGGGGGAATTTATTTAAATTATTTTTATTTCTCCGCTTTGGCAAGACAAATCGAGGCATTGATTTCCGCCATAATATTGTGTATTATGGCATATTGTAAATTGATTTGATATCGCAAATTAAAAAAATATGTTTAATTGTAATAAAACTTTTCATTTCAATAAAATAATAGTTTTCTTTTATTATAATACTTTATATAATATTAAGTATCTTAAATAATAAATTTATTGAATAATGACAAAAATACTATATTCTTTTGGTGGTAGGAGGTTCGTCCTCCGTCTGGCTCGCGACCACTATCATGTCAAAGACGAACCGCCAAATATCTTATTGGAATCTCCTGTCTGATGGCATGTGAGTCAGGTTTTTCCCTTCCCATCCATCCTTTCCCAAAATGTGGTGGTGGTTCCGATAGCGGACTACTGACATTATCCTCCTTTCCATCTGTATCCTCCAGGTTGGCAAACATCTAGTACATCTCTTTAAAGTTGTAGATGTTCATGGGGCGAAGGTAACCACTTTACCATCAGGCGGTCCTTCTGCCTGTTTGCCAATCCCCGGTATCCATAAAAAAAAAAAAAAGAAAAAAAAAAAATTAGGAATCTTTACATGTATAGTCCGGGTCCCAGTGCTTCACGTGTATACATATATATACTATCTGTGGTCAGATAATCTTAGGTTACTATTAGAATATTCTAATTTACTCTATCCTTGTACCAGAAAGGCAATATTAGGTACATTAAGCTATTGGGTGTATGACAAAATTATTGTTACTTCCATTGACCACGCGCGAGTTACTGGCGTAGGTAATTGCTATTTGATAATATTAGGAAGTTTGTATGTTATTTTTAGATATTGTATTAAAACATTTACCTGATACCTTTGTTATGACCAACGTCGCTTAGAAACCATAAATTTTTCACGCAACTCGGCGATCCTGCACCAATTCTAAACAAATTAAGCAAAACTTGAAACCGTCGTTCCCTAATGGTGGTGCTTTCTTCATTCCAAAATAAGAAGAAATAAAATAGAACGTATCGATTTCAATGTTGTAGTTTGTTTTTATAGAATTGCTCAGTGTGAAAATGTTTACATTTGTCGTATGTCGAAATTTACAGTTGGTGTTTTTTCAAAATATTTGATAAAAAATTGGTATTTTTTTTTTTCAAGTCCCTTTCTATTTTTAAAATAAGTGCCATATTAGACAATAATTTTTCTCCTAAATTTGATAAGAAATTAGTGTTTCAACTAGACAAATTAAAATAACTTTGCTAGTGTTGCGTCATTCTTAGTTTATATATCTATACTATATAAATAAATCAGTAGAGAAAGTGTGTTTATACACTGGAGATATTTATGAAAAATTTGTATGCGCACATCTTTGTATCTACTGGAAAAGTTTCAATGAAACTTTTTGCTACTAAACCTGGGAAGGTCTTAGGGTATCATTACACTTTCAAAAAAATTAGAACACTTGACGAAGGATCATAATAATCCAGGTGAACTATAAAAATAATGAAGCGGCGCCTTTAACAAAAAGTTCATCAGAACATCTGATGAAGAACCACAAGTCTAGCTTTATTCGCACACAAAGGAGGCTAGCGTTTTCTTGACGGAGATGTAGGGACATCGCCATCGACAGGGAGCCATGCTCACTTTGAGCCTGAAATGGTCCCGAACAGTTCGGATTTCCAGCGTACTTTCTTCCGCGGACCTCCAATTGTGGAATGATCTCCCTGCCGAGGTTTTCCCAGAGGGCTACACACATGGGGTTCTTCTAAAAGGGGAATAAATAGGTTTTTGAAGGGTCGGTAACGCGGCGATGCCCTTGGTGTTGCAAGGGTCCATAGGCCATTTGCAACCACTTACCATCAGGGTGGGCCGTGTGCCTTGTTGCCACCGTCGGTAAAAAAATCCGCTGCTTACTGCGTGACTGATGGCCAAACGTACAGCCAAATCAACGGGTGGAGAAAGGTGAAAGCTTTATTTTTCTTTTTTTTGGCTTCACGCTGTAGCCCGCATATATGACAGACAGAGGGAACCTGGAGAACCTAGTGTTGAGACACTCTGCTTCCCACTTTCCGTTGAATTGAGGGATTGTGGGCTGAGTCGTACCGAACCCAATAATAACCTGTCGCGCTTGCTAGTCGTAATGGTTGTGCCTCTGCAATTTCACAAGTTTGGTTTATTTTGGTTTCTATTCTATTTTTGAGTTCTTAGTATAATTTATAAACAAAAAGTAAGTAGTGGTTTAAACGATCGACCATGTTGCTAATTACTATAAAAATACAATATTACAGGTAATAATAATAATAACATAATCTCACGTGGTGCCACCACGTGTTGTGATAAACAATACATTTTCATATTAATTTCGACTAACTGCAAGACAGACGATATTTATAATGCAAATGAAAACCTGGTTTCCAAATTATTTGTTTAATTAGGTGTTAAACGTTTTTCACGACGCAAATTGAAATTAATGGAAAGTACCAGCAAGATTTGTTATAATATTCAATCGACTTCAAATAATATATAACAGGAGATTATCAATTTTTTTGTGCGTGTGTCACTTTACTGCGGAACCAATTTGATGATCCATTTTTTTTATTTGAGAGCTAGTATATAGGACCACCATTTTAATTCAGTTAAGATGTGAAAAATAGTTTTTTTCATTTTTTCATAAAAATAATATGGTCCAGTTTTTTACGGTCAAAAATGGTCCAACCGCTTATTGGGGCCTTTAACATTACAATTATAATAAATTCAATGAACATAGTCTTCTACAGGTCAGTCTTAGAGTATCATCAAATGTTTAATGTTCTAAGAAAGATTTTTGGATATTTTCCCTTAAAGCGCCTTTTTAAACCTTGAGCACCGTCATGTTGTTCTTTTTCATTTGATCTTTATTGCTTTTTTTCTTCTGTTTTTCCTTCTTTCACTTTTTTTTTATGGTGAGTGGATGTTATAATCTCGCTTTCTTGAACTTCGCAGCCACGTCAATCGGAAGTAAACTTAGTGGTACATCATTTCTCTGCCACTGTCTGGCTGAAAAAACGCATTCAATCATGTTAATTTTGCGTGTAAATATTTCTTGTCATTTAATTTACCTTATTTTTCTCTTTCAATGGTTCTCTTCCCCTTTGAATTTTGGCATAATATCTTAGTATTTCTTCAACGATAGTAACAACATAGGTACTTCACCTACTCAGTAGGAACGTGTCCGGGATATCCGACAAATTAGTGTCCGGGGCTACCTGAGCGGTGTGGATGTAAACGTGAGTTGTTACATTACTACTACAATCTTTAACATATAAAATTTACTAAAACCCAGAATTGCAGGCAAGTATGAAAATTTACTATTAAAATTTAATAACCCTCCGATGAAATTCTTGACAAGAGTTTGATGATTTTTTTTTTGTAAGAAAATAAACATTTCTTACCAATTAATTTATCTAAAGCGTCCGCAATCGCGATCAAAATACATTTGTTTCCTACTCTAGAAAAGGTATCTTTACAATAACTCTTCTACTAAGCAATTATTTTAGTTTCTTAGAAATTGAAGTGTCCGGGGCTAACCGCCGTCCGGGGCTACCTGGCTGTTTCCCCTAATAATTTAACATCTTTATGCATTTTATATATAGTCGGTTTTCTTTTCTTTGTTAAAATCTTAAAATAGAATAGAATTATCTTTATTGCATACAAGGATACAAAAATAAACTAAAACAGAATAAAAATATATATGTAATATAAAAATAAATATATAAAAGGGGTTTTATTGCATTCTCTTACAGATAAACTTTGGTAACATCCCCGATGCTACCAAATATTGATGTTGTTAAATGCAAAAATAAAAGGGGAATAACACCAAAGATTAAGAAAATAGAAATAAAGGCCAATGATAGATAAATATGTAATATACACTAACACACATATCTACACATACTACATATACATAAATATATACAAATACATATATAACACTATATACCCATAAACAGATAAGAATATATTAATGTTCTAGATTAAATAAATATTTTATAAAATGATTTTGAGTGTCGAACTTCGCTAGGAAGTTTATTACAAGGAAACGTATAATTCGCAGTAAAAGACTTGTAATAGAATTGGGTATGACAGGATGATAATTTAAGGAGATTATCACTTAGTGACCTGGGTTCAAGGCGCACAAAAAAATCGGAACCATGTTATCAGAATCGTTCTTTTAAATATAAGGGAGCCAGAGGATTATAAAAAAATAGATAAATCTATGGTTAGATCTTGTAACCGCTTTAGTTTGTTAAATTGTTCCTCAGATAAGTCTGGGTCATGAGTCAGCATAATCTAAAATTGACATTAGTGAATTAGCTAGAGAAGTTCCTAGTAGTATTAGTGGGTAGAAAATATTTCCAACGCATGAGAAATCTGTTCGCAGGAATGGGTTTACGGCTAACCTTATCTATCTGCTTAATTATATGTACAATTGAAAAAAATGTGCCTGTAACTGTCTTTTTACTACGATTGGTTCGAGACCACCTAAGCCCACCATAAATCCAAGCCAGGCGGGCTTGGATAGGTGGTCTGGTAAGAAGAACCGATGATAAAATCAAGAGTTGTCAATATTGTGTACAGATTGCACAGGAACAGATTTTCATTCATTACCATATTAGTTTAAATAAGAAAATTCAAGGAACTTAATATTAAAAATATTTCGACGTCATCCTCTCTGTGCTGGCGAGGCCATTCTATGAAAAAAATGTTGTCACCGGAGTGTGTCCGATTAACATGTGTCGGCACACATGTTAATCGGACACATTTTCAAATAAACGTGAGGCAAAAACGTGATAGAACAGTTGCAAATTCATGATCAAACAATGTAAATCGTTATAAAAACAATATGAAGATACTTCACACGTGCCTAAAGTTCACGTTTTCTTCCTTTATGGTATACGGAATAGCAGGGTAGTCAGAGAGGCCAATAGAGTTCACGCAAGATTGGAGCAGTTCACGTGGCTTCGACTAGAGGCCAGCGAGATGGAGCACCAGGAGGTATTAGTAGGTACGGACGGTCTACTTCCGCCGGTCCTGAGTCCTACATAGCCCGTCCGTTTTGAATTCTCGATCGGGCGGGTATTCGTAAGAATTACTCACTAAGAAACCGTGGATTCGATCCACACTCCAGAAAATGTAAAATTTAGTATTTTCATTTCTTGGGTTTGGTAACAAGGTAAAGCGCGGCGTTGAGTTCCGTCACTCAACACGCAATGCCTCAAGTCGGCGGAAAGTGGGGAACGGAATTGTTGAAAGAGAATGGAGCGTCTTAACACTAGGTTCTCTGGTTCCCTCTGCCTACCCTGCTATATGCGGGATACAGCGTGAAGGTGAAGTTAAAAAAAAAAACGACAGTCAAAGACTAAAGTTAAACCTAGTGTCAGGATCGTTCGCTACCCTATGTAAAATATCCTGAAGTAGAATCTATGGTCAAGATTAAATTGAAGACAGTTAGTTTAAATTATTTTCCAAAATTGTCTCCAAGAACTTATAAGTTACACTGAATACAATAAATAAGGAAAGAGTTTATTGCATTTTTTCGTTTTACACTATATCTTCTTACTAGGGTACCAAAGTCAAAGTCAAAGTCAAATAATTTTATTCAAAATAAGAACTTACATGCTTCATTTTTTGAACGTCAAATAATTTACTACCCGTTCACTAAATTTAATACCCGAAGTGAAGTTAATGTCCAAACGTCACTTTTCGGCTTGATGTCTCTACATTACATGTTGAGTCTAAAAACTCAACGCTGTATTTTGACAGCAATTTACATCTTAGTAATCAATCTCAATAAGTCGTCGTCGTCTACTCCTGCACATCAATGTGGCCTTCAAGTATCCTTACAGGATTTTCACGTCAGTCGGTTCCCTACCAGTAATTATATAACAGACGAGACGTTAAGGACTACTTTCACTACTATTTCTATTTACATTTTTATTCACACAGACAGACATTAAAGGAAATAATCCTTGATGTTACTGTAGCAACTACAAAACAATTAATAAAAAAACATCAATGACATCACGTTACAGTCAAATAATAATTACTTTTTTATGAGCTATCGTTTTTATAGAACAAGTCATGTCGTCCTTTAAGGCACAGTAATCGAAGTAAGTCGTTGAGGTTAAGTAATCAATTCACTAAGATTGTAATTGAATTGGTGAATGCAGTAACAACGTAAGTCACAAAAAATGCAAAAAATCGTAATCGATTTAAACTAGCTTAGAAAGATAGCTTATACACTGTTTTCTCCCTACTGCAAAATTTGAAAATCCGGACTTACGTTATTTCTACACTTATTGATTTAAAAGTTTAGATAATTATGATGAGATTATATATATTATTATTAATAATTATGATTAACGTAACTGTCAAACGGCTGACACTAATCTAAAAGATTTGATTCGGTTCTAGTGGCGATGGGTGAAAATTTTATAAACGTAAGTAGTGGGCATATTAAAAATCTAGGTCTGACCTCGAACATATGATAAAGTATAAATTCTGAAAATGTAAGGCTGTTAAGTTTTTGCCATCTCACGAATGGTTAGTTGAGTTTTTACCACTTGGCCCCCTGAAGAAATGTCAGTTAAGATTTTCTGCCATTGTTTTTTTTAAAGATTTTCAAATATTTAAAATTTGCTGCTTCGTAAAATCCGCCGCCCTTATATAGCCTACTTAGCCTGCTGGTATGACGATGGACTAGTGTTAAATGGACGCTTCGCCACTGCTCACTTCTAATTTTTACTTCGGGAGTTCCGCATCCTTTTGCTTCAAGAAAAGTAGTTGCAACAAATAGCATGGTAAAATAAAAGTGAGCAAAAAAACCTAGTCAACGCGAGCGCAGTCGCAGGTACTGCTAGTATATTAAAAACATATAATAAACACTCTGTAATTCATTTAAAAACCTGCATATGTTTTATATGATATTAATAATAATTGTTCCAGCAATTCATTATTATATTGTTTAGTTATGTTTCGGCAAATAATAAGCGTAGTCGTTCAAACAATTAAGCATTTAAAATAAATATAAGACATCCACGGACTGTAGATATGAAACGGCAACTTAAGTAACAGTTCTCGTCAGTTTTTGATCTGTAATACATACATATAGCTATTTTCAATTACAATGAATATTGTTGGACGTAAACTAATTATTCTTCTATGGATCGGACGAGTTGTTATGGCCGGTAAGTAATTTTAAACAAATGTTCATTCAGTAAAAGAAAAGATAAGGTGCAAATTAATTATATTTTCTGAATCACTTGAGTACACTTTGTGGTAAGTGGAAGACTTTTACAGCTTATTTCTTCTGATAAAATATTATTATCTTTTATATATATATGAAACGAGAAAATGATTTTAATTCTGTTTGTGCTTTTTTTTTTAAATAAGGGCCGGAGCGGGTATCGAACTCACGGCAAAGATTTTATACATTATAGTGATGTACTGGTTAAAAAAATAGATTGTGAACATATCATGTCCTATACCCCTGCTTTATAATGGCTTCCGTAGACTGCCCGTTTGTGATTTTTCGCCTGAATTTGAGACATTGCGTTTTAGATGGCGAAAGACAACGCGATGTCTTACCACAGCAGAGAAATGAAAGTAATTTAAATTCTTTCATTTCCCCAAGTGGGAATCGTATCCACAACCAAACGCGTTTGCAACTGTGCCCGATGGCCTCTATTCTCTATAGATATGGGTGTTCATTTAAATCATATTTAAAAAATGTTACCAGATAATCCCTGTGCAGAACGCGTTAATGGAGACCTAAGAATATGTGTGTGCAACGCTACCTATTGTGATACTTTCAGCAGAGAAGTGCCGAAACAAGGGCAATATATACAATACACAACCTCGAAGGTATTTTACTTCCTTAAGATGCATTTCATTCGTTCATTCAATTCGGAATGTGGGAAACGGAAATCTTAAGAGAATGGAGTGTCTTAACACTGGATTCTCAGGTTCTCACTGTCTTCCCTGCTATGTGTGTGGTACAGCGTGAAGCTTAAAAAAAGATTAATCTTTACTTAAAGATTTAGAGAAATGATTCATCATTGTATTATATTGTGTAACCATATTTTTATTTTGTGCAGTCACAAATTATTTTATATTAGGAGAATATTAGACATGTTAAAAAATAACTTAAACGATCCGCATAAGACAACAAAAACTATCAGTATTACTTACTTCTATTCTGCGTTTTATAAGAAAGATTTCAATTTAATTAATTTGTTTTGGCTACATGTGGATATATTGGTGTATTTTTTAGCTTCATGCTTCAGCATTGCTATGGGTAGGACGAAAGAACCTCTAGACACTCCGTTCTTCTACATCCCATCAAATTCGAGACATTGCGAGTTGAGGGACAGAACTCAACGACTCGATTTATCTTACCAAAGCATGGAAATGAAAATAGTTTAAATGTCCCTAGTGACGCGCTAATAACGCGTTACCTAGCAACGTATATCTGTCACTTTATAAACATGTATGTCAAATCATGGTAGTGTGTGTAACATTAATTTTATTAATTTAATATATATTTTATGCATTATTTTCAGATATCATTTTCAAAAATATTATTTTAAAAAAATATCATATTTTGTTGGTTGTGGGTTCGATTTCCACTCCAGGAAATGGATTTTTTTATTTCCTGTGTTTGGTAATAAGGCAAAGCGCGGCGTTGAGTTCCGCCACTCCGTACGCAATGGTTCAATTCGGCTTCGCCGAATTGAGTGTTAACACTAGATTCCCTCTGCTTACCCCGTTATATGTCGGATACAGCGTGAAGCTATGTATGTATGTATGTATATTATCATTTTGCACTTTTTCGTTCCGCGTAACTTTCTTAAAAAGGGGGAGAAAGTTTTTGCTTCACGTCTTAATAAATAGATTCTTCCGCCGAGTGGGAATCGAACACACAGTCAGACGTACCATTGCGCCATGATGGTTTATATAATATTTTTATTGTATAATTATTTTCTAGGGAGGATCACGATTTAAAAAAACTTATGATAAAATTGCCGTTATAGAAGACAGTGAATTTGCAATTGGTAATTATTTTTTTATGGTTATAATAAAATGTACCATTTTGAATAATTATTTTTACAAAAATTTAATAAAATTAAGTACCGTATAAAAATGAATCTTGAAACCTATCTATCAATCTATCTTTTGGCCATCCTCCATCCCTCCTGGCGCTCTAGTCAATCCATTGCGCCATGTTAAAATCGTTGTTGATTGAACTATTACACGATAGTTTTTACAGTTACGTTACTGTTCTTGAATTATATGTATTTGGCAACAGAGAATACCATATTTGAATTATAAATACTAAACTGATCTGCGCATTTAAAAAAAAATTGTTGGTCTTTTTTTCGTCTCTCTCAATTTTTTTTCGTAATGGTTATTAGCAAGAAGACACACTTTTTTACCGTTTTATTATAACATAATTAAAACAGAGAATATTTATAAAACTGATACTATTTATTAATTTTTTTTAACCTTAGATTGTTCGTACAAATACTTGCTGTGGTTGGAACCTAACAAGGTGTATCAGACAATAGAGGGATTTGGTGGAGCTGTCACAGATTCAGCAGGAATTAATTGGAAAAGTCTACCGCTGGTGATGCAACGATATTTAATTGAGTAAGTATTTGTTCATTATATTATATTATAGACTATATAATTTAATACACAAATTAAGGATTAAAATTTTTTTTTTGCAAAAATGCTAATAGTATCTTTCTGGTGACTTTTAATATGCTTTAGTTAGTTTTACTTCTATACTAGGCACTATTTTGACCTATTTTTTGCCGCCCGATTTGATTGAAAATTTGATAAAACGACTAATAGAATTTGTAAAAGAGAGCAATTTAAAAATCTAGACGAAAGCTTAACTTAATTTTAAAATCAATTTTTAATAATCGTGATGGATCTCTGATCCATTTTTTACACACAATATTATAATGTATATGCACAAAAGGTGGGCTTAACGTTAAAAAGCATTTCCTACCAGCCAACCTTGTTATTATTAAAGACATTTTCCTTTGCTGGTAGAATTTGCGATTCTATCGGAAACAATTATTCTTAAAATCAATATTTCGAAGAGAACAAGTACTTCGAACTTATCAACGTACTGACCAAAATAAGATTTCAGTTAATTTGTGCGCGGTAGAAATATAAGATCTAAGTCTTTCGATTTTCCACTGAAAATTCTCGGGCCTGGTTAGAACTCTCATAACTTAAAAGCAAGAATTTCAAAGGCGGCAACAGAAGGATCTTTTCAAATTTGCTTAGGTAGAGTGACCGAAAGTTAATGCGCCTTTTAATCTTTCAAAATCTTCTTCAAGTATACATTTGGGTATGGTGAATCAATGGAATCTTCTCTGTAAACATCAATAATTAAACACATACACTTGTTTAAAACGGTTCTTATTTTAAAGTGTATATTCAGGTGTTATTTTTCCATATTTAAGCTGTGAGATGCTTTTTACCATACACAAGACTGACACACAACATACATATACCCATATATACATATGTTACATATAAATATAGGTAAATACATATATATATATATATATATATATTATATATATATATATATATATATATATATATATATATCATCACTACCAATGGCCGTACAGCCCTCGGTGGGCTCCTGGTAGCCTCCTTCAAATCTTCTTCTTATTATTCCATTCTCTATTCAAGGCCGCTCTCTTCCAGTTTTTGAAGCCTAAGGTCTTGAGGTGTCTTTGGTTACTCCATCAAGCCACCTAAGCTTAGTCTTCTCCCGAACCTTGCGTTTGCCATCTGGGTTTGACTCAAGCAGACGCGTTTAGGGACCCTGTTGTTATCCATACGATGTATGTGACCACAGCCTTTACTGGATTTTGATGACTTGTATGATGTTAGGGTCCCTGTACAGGTCGCAAAAGCCCTCATGGTTATATCGTATCTGCTGAACCATCCTCACAGATGGGCCGAAGATTTTTCTTAGTATCTTACGCTCAAAGATCGTGCAGGGCATCTTCGTCCTCTTCTTGAGACCCATGTCTCTGGTGAGCTGTAGGTGAGAACGGGGCGTATTAACCGTTTTCTACACTAGCTGGGTGAGCTTCCTTGTGCTCCCGCTTAGTAGACGATATCTAAGGTGTTTAATTAGACCAAACCAGCATCTGTTTGCGAGTATTGTCCGTTTCTTGATTCAATGGTCGCCATCGTTGGTCACCGTGATCATTGACCCAGATATATAAAAAGCTTCACACCCTTGAAATTTCCGAGTCCCCTCCATAATAATTGCTGATGTGAGCTGGGTTTAGGGTGTTTCCAGATATTTGGTCTTTACTGTTGTTGACAGTTAGTCCCATCTGCAACGATGCGCGCTTAATATTCACGAAAGTAGGAACATAGCTGGGCCCCTGAACGTGATATTAAGACCAGATCATCAGCATATCCCAGGAGCTGCTGGTCAGATTTTTAAATATTGTCCCAGATGTTTCTGAAGCTGCGCACTTCGACGCATTTCTCGAGGGCTACATTAAAGAGAAGGCAGGCTAGTGCGTCGCCTTGTCTTAGACCAGATGTTGTGGTGAAGGGCGGTGAGGTTTCGTCTCTTGCACTCGTACACAGTTCTTGCGTTCTCCTCATGGTCATTTTCACAAAGTCTCATGCTTGCTGGGTACCTCCATTTCGATCATAGCGGCGTAAAGCTTATGGCGCAACACAGTGTCGTAGGCAGCTTAGCAATACGTAACCGAACGAAGTACAATACCGCTCTATTGCGACGGGTAAATACTTGAAGTAATTTTTATATATATATATATATATATATATATCTATATATATATATATACTATATATATATATATATATATATATATATATATATATATTTTTAATCTTTCTCATATATATATATTTTTTTTTTTCATTTTTTCGAGAGTTTTTAGATGTCAGAGCTTACGATTATTGTAATTTTATACCCAATATTTACTCTGGCAGGAGCGGATTTTTTTTTTTTTGTTTCTAGTGCTGTCACACCTTTTGAGTTTCTTTTTACATGCATTTAGCTCCATATATTCTTCGCATTTTTTTTAAGTCCATACTTATAAGTTAATATTTTATAGGTCGTACTACGGCAAGGATGGTCTAGAATATAACATGCTTAGAGTTCCCAACGGCTCAACTGACTTTTCACCTCGTCGCTGGACCTACAACGAGGAGCCAGCCGATGACACAAAGTTCACCAATTTCACTTTATCTTATGAAGATATTGAATACAAGGTTAGATTTGTTTTTAAATACAGATAAAAAATAACATTCTTATATTTTATAAATGATTCATTTTGATGGAATATATAATATTTCAAATTTTCGTTTCTACAACGCCGCACATTGTATAAACAATGTACCTCATTGAGCTCCTCCATTGAATATACAATGTATGAAAACGAAAAGTGTAGAATGGAGAGTCACCCATTCGAACGTCCTAGAGTGATGTCCTAGAATTATAAATTTTTTTTAACATTTTTAGAGCTCTTTGAAATTCTACACAAATAAAAATCAGTTAACATATTATACAAATCAGCTAAGCTGACGTAAACGCCCTAACCTTTATCACAGAAAATTTTTGATCCACCTAAACCAGGTCTATGAAGATAAAAAAGGAAAGTTGAACTAAACATTTTTTTTTTCATATCCTCGCTCTGGTAACAAGACAAAGCGCGGCGTAGAGACCCGCCACTCAGCACGCAATTCTTCAATTTCGGCGAAAAGTGGGGAACGGAAATGTTAAAAGCGAAAAGAGTGTCTTAACACTAGGTTCTACGGTTCCCTCTGTGTAACCTGCTATGCGCGGGTTACAGCGTGAAGCTAAAAAAAGCCGTTTTTTTTAATTATCTTGCAGATTCCTTTCGTACATGAAATTTTAAAGACAGCTGTAGAAGAAGTAAAAGTACTTACAACAACGTGGTCGCCGCCAGCATGGATGTTAGACCTGAACGGTCAATCCGGTATTAAGAGTGTTAAACCGGAATATTATCAAGCATATTCTGACTATCATTGCAAGTGAGTCTTCTGTCTGAGTGAGATAGTTTTATATATTATCTTTTTTTTTCCGTTTTCTGTTTATCTTATCGTAAATGTGTAAATAATCCTAATTCGAAAATATTGGAAACTAAATTATACTAGTTTAGTTTCTTAATTTCTTAATACTTATGGTGTAAGATCTAGATTTTATTATTGCTTTTGGATTAGATATTGATTTTTTATTTTTTCCAGTTTTACATATTTTTTCTACTAATAAAGGTAATTTGAGAGAGCCTAGTATCAAGACATTCCGTCCTCCATTCATAAACATAATACTATTTTTTATTTTATCAGAGCGAAAAAAAGATAATTATCTTTTTTTCGCTCAGATAAAATAATTATTAAACATAATTATTTCCTCGAGTGGAAATCGACTGTTCCACAGCGTCATGATAGGCTCAATAAACATTCATAGTAAATTATATCTTTTTTTTAGATTTGCAGAACTTTATAAAGAAAATGGTATCAACATTTGGGGTATGTCTCCAGTCAACGAACCGCTTATTGCTATAATGGCTGAAGTGAAAAATGAATCCACAGCTTGGTCTGGTCCAAGGCTGGTAAGTTTATATGCAATATATTTTTAGTATGTAGGCCATCGTGTCGCAGTAGAACACTGTAAACTGTAAACACGATAAGTTGCAGGTTCGATGTCCACTTGTATAAATTATTTAGGCTATTTTCTTTCGCCTTCTCTAGTATGACAAAGAGTTACGTGAAATTCCGCTACTTAACTCGCAATGTATGGAAAGTGGAGAACAGAGTGTCTTGATTAATTATCTCTGACTTTTTTTTAATTGATGAAGGATGGCAAACAAGCTGCTTGTTGCACCTGATGGTAAGTGGTCCTTCGCCCATGGACATCTACAACACCACAGGAGTTGTAAATGCGTTGCTGACCTTGTGTTCAGATAGGAGGGGAATACGATCTGTAACGAAAAAAGCAAGTTATATAATAAAAAATTATATGTACTTATATAAAAAAAGGAAAAGTATATTATTTAAGGATATCATTTAAGAAAATTTTAAAATAAATATAAGTTTTCAAAAAACCATATCAAAGAAACTGTTTAAAAATAAGTATTTTAACTCAGTTTCAGTTTTTTTATTTGTAACTCAGTTTCATCTGTCAGTGTCAGTCAACAATAGGTATTCCGTTAGAGATTTTTGAATTAACGTTGAGCAACAAAATCTAAAATCTACCTTTAACCAATTCGGGAAAATGGACATATTTTAAATATAAATCGATGCTAAGTGTTAATCCATCCTATCCTTCTATTATTATTATGATTTGACTTTGACTTTGACTTTGACTTTGACTGGGCGTTCGCGAGCAGAAGCAGAGCTCCTCAGTTGTATATAAATTGACACTAACTTGGTCAAAAATATCATTTCTTCAAGTCTCTCAATTACAGTGTTATTATAATTTTAAGGCAAAATTTTGGACACATCACTTTGGACCTACGATAAGAAATTGCTCAGTACAAGGAATTAAGATTCTAGGCGTTGAGGACCAACGATTTACCATTCCGTTTTGGTTTAATCAGGTAAAAACTTATTTTCACCTTTTTTTTTATAATAATAAATATATATTAGATGTTATAATATATTTTAAACAAAATATAAATGAATATTATGTAAAATTATACTTTGAAATAAATTCAAATATATAAGGAGTCGATAGAACCTAATTAATTACTAACGAGTACAGTGACTGACGTTTTATCATTTTGTCTCTTCTATGCTGAATAGCAAAATCCAATAT
Source organism: Philaethria dido (assembly GCA_033558755.1). Taxonomy (NCBI): domain Eukaryota; kingdom Metazoa; phylum Arthropoda; class Insecta; order Lepidoptera; family Nymphalidae; genus Philaethria; species Philaethria dido. The sequence continues at coordinate 35,912 of JAKGSA010001139.1, read as the reverse complement.
AGTTTTATGGTTTTTTAGAAATTACATGATATATCATTTTACAGTTGCAAAAAGATGAGAAAAATATCACGGACTATATCGATGGTATTGCAGTTCATTTTTACACGGACCCCTTCACGTCGCCGGCGGTCATGACTAGATCTTTGAAAGATTACCCTGACAAGTTCATTATTAGCAGCGAAGCCTGTACTTGTAAGTACATAAACATTTTGAGAGATTTTTTGTTTCACACACAAAATTGATTAACATTTTTTTTAATTTTTAGTTATCGATGGTAAAGAGTATGTGGAATTAGGATCCTGGGATAAGGGAATAGAATATGCCAATGATATCTTTGAGGTAAAACCTCTACATATGATAACAAAGTTTTTTTTGTTGGTTTACGCTTAGTTTTTTTTTGAGATGATATTCATATTTAAATTTTACAGGACTTAAATTACAACGTAGTAGGATGGGTAGATTGGAACTTATGCTTGAACCCAAAAGGAGGTCCGACGTGGATGGGTAACTTCGTCAACTCCCCTGTTATAGTGGACGCAGATAAGAAAGAGTTTTATAAGCAGCCCATGTTTTACATTTTGGGACAATTCTCTAAGTTCATCCCAAGAGGCTCGCAAAGAATAAAAGTAGTGAAAATATCACCTGAGGACAGTAACGAGATCGATTTGTAAGGAAATAAGCAAATTATATAATTAAATATTATATGTACTTATATAAAAAATAACAAGTCAAAGAAATTTCGGAAAGTATATTAATTTAAGGATATCGAAGTTGTGCCGGGCCGTTGTGAAATTCAGCAATAAAAAAACACATGGATTTTTTTTGTATTATAATTAATGAATTCTCAATGGCCTAGAACTATCCAATAACTGGATATTTTAGTTTAATTTTTTTGATCGTTGCAAATGAGGGTTGGCGAGACAAGTAAACTGTAGACGGAGCCCCGCAGTCGTTAATATGTGTCTTGAAAGAATATTGTGGAGAAAAATAAAATTCATATTTAATATTACAACCTACATAGAATATCTAAGTTTTTTCTTTGTACAGAACATTTATATTCTATTTGTTTTTGTTTTGTTTACAGGCTTGAAATAGAGGGAAAAGGACAGGAGTACTTCGACAACGTTGTGTTCTTGACTCCACGTGGCACAGTCGTCGTTGTCATTAATAATGAGTAAGAAACCTATATCTTTTCATTTGTTATGTAGCTATCATGTGCGATTTTTACGCAAGTCACACTTAAATTTAATGTAATATATAGACGACTGCATAACATAATAATAGATTTTTGGCCGAAATATATCTTTTTTTGCTTTATGTGGCAGATATATGTATATATGTGTGTATGTTTTTTCCAAGATTTCAATTTTTTCCTATATTGCGGGATAAGCAAAGAAAACCTAGTGTTTTAACACTCAGTTTTTGTTCTGCACCCGAATTAGATACATTCGAGAAAAGAAAGTGGGGAAATGACAATAATTTTAATATAATCCATGTCTCCGATAGATAGATAAAAGTCTGTACTGTACATATTGAAAAATACATTGTACAGAATAATACGAAAAGTGCACAAAGACAACCTGGATAAGGTTGCCTTGTCTAAAAGTGTGGTATATAAATATACATAAATATTTTTTTCCAGTGGTCCATCACAGAAAGTAGCGGTGCAATTAAGTAACCAGCTAATAACAACCGTGCTGGAAGCTGACTCTATCTCAACATTAGAATTTCTTTATTCCCAGTAAATTTGTAAAAAATGTTTAATTTAGAAAAAATATTGTGAGATTTTACATTATACTTAATTTGAAAATAATTATTTTATTATAAGATGTTAAATTTAAGTTAGTAATTTGTTTATTAAATAAAAATAAAAAGAAAAATATATATTTACTTTTTTTTATTTTTTTTTAATCTGTGGTACTTATTTCATCTTAACAAAGTGACTATGACAAAAATATATATTACCAATTAAAGCTGACAGAAGACATTCAATATAACAGGGCTAAAACAAATTGATGGATTAACTTTGGACTAGGTCCTTAACAGTGATCCATAACGTGTTTGTAAAATATTTTTTTTTTTTTGAAATCCAACTGGAAACCACACTCTAACAGTCGCTCTCAAAACGCTTTTGTCCTATTATAATTAAAATTATACATCTTTTCTAAATAGTCTACTTATCTGAGTACTAAGTAATTGAATTTAAAATCTTGTACAATTTGTGGAAATGTGAATTGTTTTATTTACAAAGTATTTTTTTTTAACTTCACGCTGTAACCCGCATATATCAGGGTAGACAGAGGGAACCTGAGAACCTAGTGTTAAGACACTCCGTTCTCTTACAACAATTCCGTTTCCCACTTTCCGCCCAATTGAGGCATTGCGTGCTGAGTGCCGGAACTCAGCGCCGCGCTTTGCCTTATTACCAAGCCCAGGAAATAAAAATACTAACATTTCCTGGAGTGGGAATCGAACCAACAACCTGTCGCGTTTACAGTCGCACGCATGTGCCTGTGCCACAACAGGCGTTTTTTCTTAATAATAAAATAATTTTATTAACTTAAATCCTCACAGATCTCATGTGTAGTATGTGTGTAATTATCATGGGTAGCCTGGATATGATTAGTATGATTAATTGGCAAAATGTACCAGTGGTAGTATATAATGGTATTTTCATATCTTTTTACAACTAAAACAACTTCTTAACTACCTTTGTGAACTAAATGTATTTTATGTGCAATAAAGAATGTTATATAAAAAATCTTAGTGTGTACCTTGATCAAACTCTATCTTGGTTGGCTCATATTAACTATCATTTATCAACAAGAGATCTTTCTTGGAATAGACCTTCTTTTATTAAAGTCACTGTGGCGATTACGATCTGTTCTACCCATATTCACCATTATAATGGTAGAAAATTTACTAATACTACCTGTTTTTAATTATGTAGATGGAAGCATCGTCAATGTATCCGAGGACCAACTTAACAAACTTGAACGAATTCAAAATATGCCAATTCGTTTTATATTTGGCCTCTGTAAATATGATCGTGTATCTCAATATATTGTTAAGCTCAAGTGACTTTCCGTACATTATGGTCGAAATTGATGTCTTCTTGATTACTGTGTAATACACAACTCCTTCGAAGGATAAATTTAATTTTATCAATACGCCAGAGAACGCAGTTCGATCGTTACGCAAGTTAATGTTACGCATTCCCGTACACAAAACAAAATTTTTTGAACAATCTTTTACAGTTCAAGCGATAAAATTGTGGAACAACGTTTATTCTTCTTTTTTTTTTAAATTCTTCTTTTTTTCCGTTCTCTTTCAATATTTCCGTTCCCCACTTTTCGCCGAATTCGGCGATTGAAGGCATTGTGCGCTGAGTGGCGCCGTGCATTTTACATACTTAACTTCACGCTTATAAAGTGTAATGTGTATATGTATGTAAAATGGGGAAAGAAAACAGAGTGTCTTAACACTAGATTCTCAGATTCCCTCTGCCTACCCTGCTATATGTGGGATACAGCGTGAAGTTAAAAAAAAAATTATAGAAAACTCGAATTGAGGTGGACAGCGAAGAACAGTGTATTTACAACCGGTTTTATCTAAGCTTAGTTCCAAATTCTTTGTTCTCACCAAAAAAAATATTAATAAAACTGTTTTGTTAGTCTCTCTAGCTGTCTCTCTCATTAAGCTTTAAGTACTGCAAAGACTTTATACTTTCAAGTTTTGAGATTACTAATGATATAGAAGTTTATTACATTTTTATAATTATATTATAAAAATATAATAAATTTCTTTAATTATTTGATAAATATTAGGGTGTCCCATAAGTCATTTCCTTTTTTTTTTGATGCAAAATGAATACATAATATTTGTTGTTTAAGGTTGATTTATAAAATTATACAGGAACAGTTTTGTTCTATAACTCTTTCTTCATCTCTCAGGAAGCTTTATTATGCTATCTTTCCAAAATTATTTAGGTTTTCTTTTAAAATATTCATCTAGGTGCGGTTTTTATTTCACTTATAGGTTCGAAAGATTTACCCGAGTAGATAATTTTTAAAGCGAGAAACAAGTAATAATCGGATGGAGCAAAGTCTGAATACGAAGGTTGAGGTAGAAGGACCCAACCAAATTGTCAATTTTGCCTTATATGCGGTCTTGCGCTGTCGTGATAGGATACGACACCTCGTCGGTTCGCCAATTCTGGCCGTTTTTCTGCTATGGCGGCTTTTAATAGATCCAGTTGTTTGCAATATTTGTCAGCATTGATTGTATTACCTAGCGGAAGAATTCAAGTGTTGTAGGGCGGCCGCTGCGGTCTTCATCTTATTAGTCAAGATTGCCATTTTTAAAATTCTTAAGCCAACTGCTAACGGTCTTAACAGTCGTAGTATTACTCCCGTAAACGGCGAAAATCTCGTATACAGTGTCTTTTACACTATTGCCTTTTTAAAATAATGAAGCATAACATGCTGTAAATGTGTCTTTTGGCTCTCCATGTTAAACTGCGTAGAAAAAAATTAAAAAGAGACTATTTCACCAAAAAAATGTACTTTCACAGAGACTTTAGGATGACCGAAACCGATGCCATAAACAGCTAAAAGATAAGTTGCGTAATAATTAAAACACAGCCAGTTAATCAGTCATAGTGAAGCGCGGAAGAAACTTATGGGACAACCTAATACATCTAAAGTATAGTAAAACGAAAAATGAGGTAATATTTAAATTATTTTCTTGTGTCCGACCGTAACTGGTTTTAATGACCGAAACCGAAACCGAAACATCCTTACAAGGATCATGTTTTGAGAGAAAAGTAGTCTTAAAAAAAATTAGTTGAAAAAAGGCTTATATTTTTTATTTTTAAAATCATATGATTATGCCGTCTTCGACATTTTGAGCTTATTGATAGTCAACATAAGAACCATGACCGAACCAAAATATTTTAAATTGCTTGAGTATTATTATAGACTACCTTCCGTTTGTGGCTTCGCCCGCGTGGATATCGGTTATCGCGAATAAAAGTAGTCTATCTTATAAGGGTCGAATCTTGCAAGTTTTTACCCCTTACTTGCCCTACCTATAGGAGGTAAATTCTAATAAATCATGAAACACAAGTTCAATGAAGTATTTTTAAATTCTGAATTTAAATTTTTATAAAAATCTGTGCTCATTAAAAAACCCCATACAGTGTTTCAACTTCTTATTTGCACCCTTAAGGGTGAATACTAATAAAACATGCAAGACGTGTTCAATGAAATGTTTTTAGAAGTCTAAATTTTTTTTTTTATAAAAGACGGTGTCGTTTAAAAGATTTTTCCAAACAAAATTTTGACCCCTTATTTCACCACTCAGTGTAATTTTTTTTTAAAATCACTCCTTAGTGGATTTATTATATATATTTACACTATGAAAATAAACATCTGTCCAAATGTCACGTTTCTATCATCAGCAGCAACGGTTGTGCGAGCGTCTATACGTCAGTCAGTGCTAACATCTTCTTTTGCATATTGGTATGTTTGTCCAACTTTGAAACGTTGGATTAATTAAAATTTTTGCATACAAAATATATTAAAAAATGTAAGTAAAAATAAAAAAAAATGTACGAAAACCTAAAAAAAGAGGTCTATCGGCGCAGAGGCACAAACGTGCGATTGTAAACGCGACAGGGTCGTGGGTTCGATTCCTAATCAAGGAAACGAAAATATTAATAATTAATAATTAGTATTTTGTCTGAGTTGCACAAGACAAAGTGCGGCGTTGAGTTTGGAGGAACTCAACGCCGCACTCAGCACGCAATGCCTCAATTTCAGCAGAAAGTGGGAAACGGAAATGTTAAAAGAAAACAGAGTGTCTTAACGCTAGGCTCTCTGGTTCCCTCTGCCTACCATGCTATGTGCGGGATACAGCGAAAACTATTAAAAAATTGTTTATTTTATGTTTCCTACCTATTTCAAATAATAAAATTTAACGAATTGAAAATAAATCAGTAGAAAACTAACAACAAATATAAAGAAATGTAAAAATAAACTAGTCACGGCAAGTGCTGTAGTTTCGGTTTCGATCGTAGTTTCGGTACCTTTGCTACCGAAACCGAAACTGAACCGAAACTCGTTTTTATGCCGAAAATCGACCGAAACCGAAACCGACACCGAATATTCCGTCGGACACTATTAATTTTTATTTCTCCGCTCTGGTAAGACAAGCCGCGGCGTTGGATTCGCCACTTAACTTATTCGGCGGATAGTGGGGAACGGAGTGTCTTAACACTAGGTTCCCTCTGCCTACCCTGCTATATGCGGGATACAGCCTGAAACTATGTATGTATGTATGTATGTATGTAACTTATAATATAAATCTCGAATTAGGGCAGAAAGTGGCGAACTGAGTATCTTAACACTAGGACTTCGCTTTACCCTGCTACGCGGGATAAAGCGTGAAGCTGCTTTTTTATATATCAAAAAATATTTTATGGAACACCAGGTATTGCTCGAACATCTTCGTCGTGAATATGTAATAGATGTTCTTCATATTCAAATTCGCCACGAGGAACATCCTCAAGGAAAGAACAAATTTCATCGACGATAAGAGATACATTGTAGTATCCATATTAATTGCAAACTGATTTGAGAAAAATAATATAAATGTTCGCTAAAAGCTCTGGGGTGTTTGTTTTGGTTTTATGATCGATATTATATTTATTCTAAATGAATGACAACAATTAATATACAGTTTCCCATCGTATTTAATGACAAAGGACGTTAAAAATAATAAAATTATTATTTTTTTTTTTTTATGGATCCCGGATGGCAAACGAGCAGAAGGACCGCCTGATGGTAAGTGGTTACCTTCGCCCATGAACATCTACAACACAAGAGATGTACTAGATGCGTTGCCAACCTAGAGGATACAGATGGAAAGGGAGGATAATGTAGTAGTCCGCTATCGGAACCACCACATTTTGGGGAAAGGATGGGTGGGAAAGGGGAAAACCTGGCTTACATGCCATCGAACCGGAACACATCATAAGATATTTGGCGGTTCGTCTTTGACATGATAGTGGTCGCGAGCCAGACGGAGGACGAACCTCCTACCACCAAACATATATGAAATACATAAAATTACAGAGCCCAACTGCTCATAAGTACCAAAAATTCAAAATTAACGCTACACTAATGAGTCAGCAGGTGACATTAATGAAATTCCCTTTTTACGAATGAAGTATAATCGATACTAATAATTAATGACCCTATATTATAATGTGCACATTTAATAAAAACTATGTACATCACATAGTTTTTTGAAATCTCGTAAACTAATAAACATAGAATTAAATTTATGACTGTCCTATTTAAAGAAAACAAAACGTCAAGTTAGTAATACTCGGACAATGTAAATAAAAAGTTATTTTAAATCTATGTTTTTTACAGTTGACGTGAAATCGATCCATAAGTACTATCATTTCATTAGTATAATATATATTTCATTAATGTTACTTGAAAATTACACAAATGACTTTTTCTAGGTTTATTTACATTTATTGCGACGTAGGTTTAGAAACTATCGGAAACATGAAATAATCCAACCATGTGTAGCGATATTATGCCTAAGTACCTAATTTAGCACTCACATACCTCTTGAGACACTCACGTGAACACGAATGATTCCGTTTTAGAACTTGGCACTAAAATTGAATTAAAAGGCGGTATCTTCCCTGAACAACGCAAAAGTTCAGTGATCTTAGACGTACTAAGATCACTGAACATTTTTAGGCTACCGGGGCCCATTTATGTTATGTTTAAATAAGGGGGGACAACGACAACGACGATATTTTGTTATTATTTATTTTATTTTGCCTACACTAATGATGGAAAATAGTTGTCGCAAAAGATAAAACCGAGAACTCATATTACACCTTGTATTATTTCAGGACATTACGTGTTTCTTGACTTTACGGTTAATAATCTTTAATTGTTATCGAAAATATATGGATTTCCCAAAGTAATTTTACATTAACTATTTTTTTTTATTTCAACCGCGTAAAATCTAAAACCGGAGTTCCTGGGTCTGGTAACAAGGCAAAGCGCGGCGTTGAGTTGCGCCACGCACGCAATACTTCAATCCGGCGAAAAGTGGGGAACGAAAATGTTCAACATACAAAAATAACAATAATAGTATATTTTTATATCTTTTACGTACAGACTTGACTACACTATCTTTTTGTTAGATGTATAAACCTTCCAAAACAGCCGGTATTATGTACACATTAAATTTACATTATAAAACAACTTTAGATATAATAATACTTTGTCATTTATACATACTTGTATAAATACAGAAACATACGGAACGATAGTAAGTTTACTATTTCGTTAGTGTAAATACAATATGCCCACAGGAAAAATGTATATTGCAAGATTTAATATAATCATTTTATTTTGTGTCGGAGTTAGAGCTCTGGATGGTAAGTTTTGTTTATCTATATATATATTTTTGGTGGTAGGAGGTTCGTCCTCCGTCTGGCTCGCGACCACTATCATGTCAAAGACGAACCGCCAAATATCTAATGATGTGTTCCGGTTCGATGGCATGTAAGCCAGGATTTTCCCCTTTCCCACCCCATCCTTTCCCCAGAATGTGGTGGTTCCGATAGCGAACCACTACATTGTCCTCCCCTTCCATCTGTATCCTCTAGGTTGGCAACGTATCTACAACATCTCTGGTGGAGTAGATGTTCATGGGCGAAGGTAGCCACTTACCATCAGATGGTCCTTCTGCTCGTTTGCCATCCGTTATCCATTAAAAAAAAAAAAAATCTATATATAATAAGTGACACTTTTGGCACTTGTCAATAAATCCTTCATGACTGATAATCGTGTTTCGTGGACGATCTACAAACTCTTTGGAATTGAGAAGGGTTTACAATTTTTAGTTGGTCGGTCCTTCGTGCTGGTGTTCGGCCACGTGATCTTATGTCTTCAGTGTTACCAATAACGAGTAACGTTCCAAATTTTCGTCACCTTTACTGATTTAGGTTCCAATATAATGTTGCTCACAGATTGAAAAGAGAAGCGTTTTTACATTGATCTCTGAAAGAATGAACTCATTGGTTCGTCACGCTATCTAGGGTATTCGTGAAATGCGCCTTCAGCATCACTTTTTAAGAGTATCAATGCGTTACTGCTCCCTGCTTTTAAGGGTCCAAGTTTCGGCTCAATCTTTCATCCAGAAAACATAAAAGCTCTGGAGATTGTTCCTGGAGATTTCTCAGCTTTGCCTGATTTCATGGCATCCTAGGCCAAACCTATGCGTCTTTTTATTTTATTTCCAGAACGTAGCTGCAATGATAGATTGCATATTTTCTACCCGAGGGTGTAATATTTATATAATATTATCGACAACATTTATGTCTTGAATTATACCCACGTATTTCTGATAGTCGATTTATTATGGTCGGCGCCATCTACTCTCATTAGCTTGGTCTGACTTCGGTTTATATTTATCGTATATGTGCCTTAGGCAGTGGATACAAATTAGGCGCTTTCAAACACGCGCTTTGCTAAAGTGCGTTGTCATATTTTCGTACGAACGCGCATTGCGCGTGTGTCAGCTGGCCTCTTGTAGATACATGCACCGTCATTTTGGCGTACATTTGATCGGGCGCTTTCGTGTAAGGTGGACACATATCGAGGACCAAGATCGAGATCGATCATTTTGTAACAGACTTACTTATCGATGAGATCCAAAAGCGTCCATCATGAGGGTAGGTAAAGTCCTTTTTTTTTGTAAAGTCCTGATTATAAAAATAAAATATTAAAAAAAATGTGTGTATTACATGGAGTAGCTCATCAAATAATTTTATGGACATTCTGAAATAATTAAAAACTTTAGGATAGCTTTAGCTTTAAGGTTTGTATTGTTTTAATGCTGGATACATTGTTACAAGCATTCCATTCGTCAATCTATCTCGTAGTATTGGGTGAACCCAAAATCTTCTCTTCTGTATAACAAGCACCAAATTTGTAATTTATGAAAAAATGCAGTTTTTGTTATCCGATTAAATCGATGTCTATAATTTTTTTTTTTGGCGAATTTTTAACTATTCCTTTTTTAATTATACAAAAAAGCATTGCATCTGTACTTAAAAATAGCGGTAAAGTTCAAAAACCTTTTTCGACTTCTATAGAAAAGAAAATATCACATCGACAGATTATTGATTTCGCATTTTGACATTCAAATCGAAAAATTAAGAGATCATATTTTTAGTTCATCATAATTTGTAACTAAGTTTAAATTATAAAATAAATTTTCGTACACTCACTTAACGTGATATCTTATCTAAAAGTTTTCATTAATGTACATAATCATATAATTGGATATCATAAAATTTTTATCATTTCATGAAATTGTCACATTTTGACCATACTTCATAAAAAAAATTGAATTTTAATAGTTTACACCAAAGCAGAATCAAGTAATCGTAAACCACTTTTCTCTATTATTGGCGTCTGTATATTCCATAAAGAGCATCAATAGATAATGGATAGTATGGAAATTCTCAATAATTTCTGTCAACCCTGCGGGGAGCTGCTACGTAAAACTATGACCACGATAAGTAAAAATACAAAAAAAAAATTGATCGATTTCCATATTAGATTTTCACTGGAAGGGTTTTTTTTATTTGGGGAAATTGTTGAAACGAACAAATTACCATAAATATGTATTTGCTTTAAGACTTACCCTGTGCACCGCGGTTTACCGAGGATTCAGTAGTATGTGTGTGCAATGCCTCGTACTGTGATACATTTACAAGGGAGGAACCTTTGCCAGGACAATATGTGACATACACTACTTCGAAGGTAAGTGAGCAGATTCACGCTTTATCTCGCATTGTAGAGTAGTTGGAAAGAATACAGTGTTAATACACTTCATTCGTACCTTTTGCGTGAAGTAGACCGAATCCTCAATCAGTCGCTTTTACAGTCAGACGCTGTTCTACTGTTCCACGATGACTTCTTAAATAAAATAAGTTAAGGTAAATGAGCACTCCCTTTAAGATGAAAAATAAATATATTTATATCCATAAAAATGACAGCAATGAGAGTAACATAATTTGTCTTTCTTTTTGCAAAATCTCAAGGTAAAAACCGTCAAAAGAAATTATTTAGAAAGTAGGAAAGGTAGGCTGAATACACTAAAATCAACGAACAAACGAACGAAAGCTTTACTAATATAAATACAACATATTGGCATGACTAAATAATAATTTGCGGATGAGATGAGATCATTCGATAACCTTAATTTTAAAGTTATAGTTACATTTAATTTTTTTTTTTTGTTTTATAGTCAGGGTTACGCTTCAGCAAAGAAAGTGGAAATATTGAAACACTAGATCCTGGTTATGAATTAGGTAAATATATATTTATCACATGGTCTATTGTCCTATAATCAAAATAACCCTATTAGACTCTTTATAATTTTATAATATTACGCTTAATATTTTAATTTTCATTATGTATGTTTTGTGGATACAATTGGCGTCGTTCTTGTATTACAGCATACAGTTTCTCAAAATCTGTAACAAAGTAATAATAACCATTTAAAATAATTAAAATTTTATCAAAAAAAGAAAACTGACTTCAATTAAAATGCTCTAGAAAGTAAAATCATTACATATAACTCAAAAACTACTTGTCAGACTCTATTAAATTTGAATGGAACCACATCAAAAGCACTAAGTCTCATCAAAAAAAAAAATCACTTCAAAGGAATTCACCTAATACGAAGTTATATCAGTGTAATCGGTTAAAAATAATAAAGTAGTGCAAGATTTTACACTGTACCTATCTATATATATACTGTAGTTATGGTATTTGACATTGTCTGAAAATTATATACAAATTATGTACAAATCCCTCTTGTAAGAGAAGAAGAGGACATACAGTCTAAAGTTATCAAAGTTGAAGCATAATATAAAATTGTGTTATATCTGCTGCACCCACATCATAGTGGGAGTTGCGTAAAATTAAAAAAAAAGTACACAAATAAGAGGTATAATATGTATTTTTAATTGACGATGTTATAGACAATGTATTCGACATGGTGCTGCTGCTACAAACTGAACGAACGTACCAGAGTATAGAAGGTTTTGGAGGAGCAGTCACAGATGCCGCTGGTATTAACTATAAAAGTCTACCCCCGGCGGTGCGAGAGCAATTAGTGAAGTAAATATACGTTTTTAAATATACTTATGGTTATGGATGTCCTCATTACGCCTCGCAGCGCATTATTTTACTTTAGAGGGAACCTGCAAACTATTGGGTCTACGGTAAGACCCTGATCCACTACACTATTCATAATTCGTAAGAATAAAAATATTATATATGTATTTTGAATATACTTATTTCATGTAATATGTTTATTTTTTTTATTAATAAAAATATACTAATAGCAATTACTATTTTACTATTTTTTAATTAAAGTTCGTACTTTGGAGCGGAAGGTATTGAATACAACATGATCAGAGTTCCCATCGGCTCATCTGACTTCTCGCCACGTCCTTGGACTTACAACTCAGAACCCGTCAACGATACACAATTCACCAATTTCACTTTATCATATTACGATATTGAATTTAAGGTAAGTTTGTATTTGAGTAATTTTAAGCTTTTTAAGGAAGTAGATTCAAATATAGGTACTTTTTCAGAATTGTAAAAAGTTTAAATGATTGAATTTTTAGTATATTCCGAAATGTCCGCTTTTTTTAGCTTCACGCATACCAAGTTAATTCGATCCGTTGTGAAAAAGTCAGAGGGACCGGAGCTCCAAACACTACGTTGCGTGTATACTTCTTTGGTCTCATCCACATTCATTATCCTCTTTATAAGTAGCCTCCGTGGGGTCCTCATGCTTTTTACGTCCTTCAGTGTCTTTAGCACTGTGTTCTTGAAGACCTACCAAGATCTACCCCAACCTCTCAATTTCGCTTTATATATCTTTCTTGCCAATACTTAATCACTCATCCTCTTGACGTGCCCAAACTACCTGAATACGTTTTTTTTTAATTTATTCATTAACTATAATATTCTCTACTCTCTCTTTTTGAATAATACATTTCTTTTCAAAATTGATTCTTTTCGAAATTAATCAATCCTGCCTGTATTTTAGATTCCATTTATCACTGAAATTCTAAAGACAGCCACTGAAGAAGTAGAGATAGTATCAGCCACGTGGTCACCTCCAAATTGGATGTTAGAAGTAGATAGTTACACCGATATAAAGAGTATTAGAAAGGAATTTTTCCAAGCATATGCTGATTACCATTGCAAGTAAGTAAATTATGTAGACACTTTGTTGTTGCTGTTATTAGCATTGTTAACCGACTTCTAAAAAGGAAGAGGTTCTCAATTCGACTGAATTTTATTACGTGTAGTGTGGACCAATTATGATGATTTTTTTTATATGATAGCTAGTGCTTCAGACGTGGCTCTATTTAAATTTTTTTATAATCTGAAGAGTTGTTTTAAATTATTCGTAATAATACAATTTCTATAAAAAAAATTTTTTGTAAAAATTTTAATTCTTGTTAATATTTTCTTTTCATATTTTTATTAATATTATTGCGATATATCCGTACCGAGCGGGTATAAATCGAAACTACGTACTTTTCAAGGCGCACAAATTTATTTAAGAATAAGTTTGACATGTAAATTGTTTTTATGTCATTCTAGTACTTTACTACATTAATTTTTAATTTAAAATATTTAATTTACCTGAAATTTTTAGGCCATTTATTTTTCATATAAATAAAATCTTAACCTCTGTTATAATTTATAAAATTGTAGATGCAAGTCGATTTATCAGCTTATTTAGGTCTGGCACAAACGGATATTAAAGTGGGTCTTATTTCATGATATTTTTAGTAAAAATCAAAATAAACCCAGCTAATTAATTATTTATATTTGAAAGTTTTACGTCTAACAAGACAGAAAAGTAAAATTGTGAGAAATAAAAAAATATTTTATTTCAAGATTCGCTGAACTTTATAAAGAGCAAGGCATAAAAATATGGGGAATCACACCAGGCAATGAACCTCTAACTGTCGTAGGTGCTGGATTAACTGTTGAGACAATTCTTTGGACTATACCCGATATGGTATGTTGATTTTATTTAATAATAGCTGTTAACTGCTGCTTCGCTGGCATAGTCAATGGCAGTCCATACTACATACTATAGTATAGTGCGTATATATCGTTAATTTTCAGGCTTTGAAGTAGCTGAATTTTCAACTTTTTTGATTTAATTTGAAATCTTTTTTTTAAAAGCAATATCCTATACCTTTTAATAGGTCTAAGAACGTTAAATTTCAGTCGGTTGAGCATGAAAACGTAACAAAGTGAATTGTTTTAATAATAAAGAATAAAATTTTAAATAGTGAGCTAAGAAAGAATAAAATTGGATTTGTAATGAATTTTGTAAGTAACGTTATAGTTTTCATAGTAGAAGTAGACCAACCAAACAAATTATGCATTTCAGGGTTATGTGTAATACTGTTGATATAAAATTCTTTATTGACCTTATATAATAAAAGGAAATAGAATAGAAAAACATTTATTTTTGTTTAGCTTTACGCTGTATCCCGTATATAGCAGGATATAAAGGAAACCAGAGAAACTATTGTCAAGACACTCCGTTCTCTTTTAACAATTCCGTTCTCCGCGTTCAGCTGGATTGAGGCATTGAGTGCTGAGTGGTGGAACTCAACGCCGCGCTTTGCCTTTAACATTTATGCTTTTAATATTAATATTATAAGAGACTATTTTCATTAGTTCTGTCAATCGCCACGCGCAACATATAAATAATCTATATATAAATACGTGAAGCAAAAACTTTGGATTCCTTTTTAAGAAAATTACGCGGACGGAGGAGCATCAAACTTGGCACAACTATAGTTTAATTAGAGAAGGAGAGCAGAATGCTAATATTTTTTTAAATAATACACACACTAACATAGCTTAACATCTATGTTTATACAAAGTGACATATACATTCCTAAAGACAACGCGTTGTTAACGCGTCAACGGCGACATTAGTTATTATAAATAATCAATGAACGTGTCATTTATGCTCTTTCGAACTTAAAGAGGTACTCTCTCGAACTTATAGAGTTTCATTTTAACAGTTCTTATGTTTGTGTTTTTCATTTTAGGTGACACTTGTGGCAGAATATTTAGGGCCAGCAATAAGGAGTTGCTCGGTGGAAAATATCAAATTGTTAGCAGCAGATGATCAAAGATATGCATTAAATATGTTGCTGAACGAAGTGAGTAACGTCCTCTTCTGCAGCAACCATGAGTTAAAGAAAATGATCGAATCATTTTATTTTAAAAAGCTTAAGTCGTTGATTATTCAATATTTTTCTTTAGCATATTTACGCACTTTTTAGTATATCAGGGTATTTAAGAAAGAATCTAGTGTCAGGACTCTCTGTTTCCCACTACTCATTTTAATCCGGGTGATAGCGTATTAAGTAACTCATGCAATGAAAATAATTTATTTATTATAATATTGTGGCATTGCCTACAAATGAGGATTGAACCCACAACAATTGCGCTTATAATATTGTGGCATTGCCCACAAATGAGGATTGAACCCACAACAATTGCGATATAATTGGAAGTTGTCGCTATTATTCGTGGCACTTATGGGTGGGTAACAGAGAATTTGATATTAAGTTTCTGCCTACCCGACTATGCAGGAAAAAGCGTAAATGTTATTTATTATCTAAAAGCTAATGAGCTCAAAGTATTTGTAAGTTTTAATTGTACAGACATTATAATATCTGTTTCATTTTTAGTTTCCTATCTTTAACAAAGACGCTATGAAGTATATAGACGGAATAGCCTTGCACTTTTATGCTGACACATATACGTCACCTGCATTGATCTCCCGTTCTATGAGCGCTTTTCCAAACAAATTTGTTTTAATTACTGAAGGCTGCATCGGTAAGTACAATAATAACTTTTATTAATAATAATAAAACATATTTTATTTTAGATTTACATCCTTATAAAATAAGTATGATACAAACAATATTTTCTTATAAATGATGTTGGTTACAGTTAGTTAGGTAAAGACACGACGAAATGTATTTGGCTCAATATTGTTTCTATCTATATGCTTTTGGATGGAATAACCATACTGAGGCGAGAGTGTTTACAGAATGTTGTTATTGCCGTCCTACATGCGCTACAGCGACGATGCTTAGACAAGCGCAAAAATGCATAATCGCATGGAATCCGTCAATCGGTGCATCCGCGAACGTTCCTGAGGCGCTGATACCCGGGGCACCAGCAATAGCGTTCTGAAGGCATTGTTGTACTGTATGCGTAGTGTGCTGTAGGCTCGAAGCGTATAACTCACTCTGAAGCCACCCAAGTAAAGCGACTGACAAAACGCCCGTAACAGGGTAATCTTAAAAAACGCTGTACCACGAACAATTCTGCGTGCCGGTACATTTCTTTTTGCTAACAGCACCCTAAACTCTCTCTCAATATCTTCATCGTCGCTTAAATCAGTAGTGAAATTGGCCAATTTAGAAAAATTTTTGGTAAACGATCTGGTAAACGTTTTCCAGCTTTGAACATAAGAATTTCACTTTTTTGCGTTATACGCTAAGCCGTCTCGCTTATGACTTACAAATATTTATTATAATCTTCCATACAGAAGATTATATATAAAACGCTTACGTTAAACTGAGAATTTTAGATTTAATTGTCTTCGCATCAAGGTATAGCTTTTGACTTTAAAGTTGCTGGTAGAGGATTTAGTCATCACTTAGACTAAGGATAATATTTAAATTATTTTAGCTCTGGTAAGATAAGAGTGGTAGAACTCCGAAATTTTCTATGAAAAATATTGTCAAAATATTTACTGTTCATTATATATATGGTTGTTAATATTTAATTAAAATAATAATATTATCTTTTAGGCACAACAGGTGAAAATGCTCACAAGGTAGTTCCAGGGTCATGGGATAGAGCAAAATTATACATTCAAGATATCTTAGAGGTAAATTAATAATCGTTTGCTTTTTAAAGTAGTAAAATCAGTATTTTTTTTACTGAAGAGGTTTTTTTTAATCTATATATGTTAAATTTCTTTGTTACTCTTTGAGTGAGTTTGAGTGAGTGAGTTGAGGCAGATAACATCCAGCCGAAACTTTTAGCTGTAGAAAGTTAATATTTAACCCGTAGATTAGGGAATGTAACGGGTCACACACAGTAATGCCCGAAATTTCTACAGGAACAGGGAGGGAGAAAATGGGATTTTAGGTCTTAGAGTCGGAAATGAAGATAGAGGGTTGAAATTGTTAAACGATGGTTTCTTTAAAGAAAAAGGTCTACGTCGATGAAACTGCGGAATAATTACTTAAAATTTGTTTTCCAGAATCTAAATTACAATGTAGTAGGATGGATAGATTGGAATATTTGCTTAAATGAACAAGGAGGGCCTACTTGGACTAGTAACTTTGTCGATTCTCCAGTTATAGTTGATGCTTCAAATGAAGAATTTTATAAGCAACCAATATTTTACGCTCTCGGTCAATTCTCGAAATTTCTGCCAAGAGGGTCCAAGAGGATGAGGGCTGTGAAAACTTTCCCAATTCCAAACCCCTATTTGGATGTGTAAGTAACTTTTTAGTCCTTTTTATATTTGGAGTGGTAGTGTGTACTCATTATCGTCACTTAATTAGCAATATATAGAGAATATTTGTGTTATAATGTAATAAGAATATTCCCTGAGGGAATACTACCACATAAGCCCACAAACATGGTTACAGTACGTGTCAATTTTGCCGCAAAATATATTTTTTTTGTGTTTTAAAAATAATTTTCATGTTTCATCCAATTCATCTATTTTAAATATTTTTTCCTTATATTTAAAATAAATTTAATTTAAAATTAAATATTTTTTTGAGTCTTAATTTTTTTTTACATTCTTTTCATGACTATCAATAAACGTTTGTAGGAAAGTCTTGTAACATCATTTTTAAAAAGTTCTCGCTATCAGGTTTGCTTTACACACACACATGAGGAGATCCAATTACAATAAAATATTTTTACTGCATGCACCTGATGTCTTAGTCAGGACCAGCATTTCGTTTGTTTAAAATAAAGTAAAATTTGGTCTTTTTAATCGCTTGTTATTTTCACAATTTTGTTTTTTTTTTTAAGACAAGATATTGAGGCAATGGGGCAGGAATATTATGACAACGTCGCTTTTCTGACTCCTCGAGGGACAGTTGTTACCATTATCCATAACGAGTAAGTGTTTATGAATAATTCATATTAATATCATAAATGGGAAATTATGTTGGTCCTGCTTTAAAGTCAACACGATAAGATGGTATGTTATGATTTTTTTGTGGAGATAGAATATAAGCTTTTTATCGAACTAAAACGTCTCATTCCCATGGAAAAGTCCTTAGTGATGCGAATTCTCATTATTTAATTTTACAGATTTTAATTATTTTTATATCCCGGCTCTGGTAAGACTAAACGCGGCGTTGAGTTCCGACACTCACGCAATTTCATGAACTTTGGCGGAATGCGGAATAAACTTTAAAGCTATTATAAAAAAATGATGTTTTCAATGCTAATTTAAATATTTTCTTTTAAAGGGGCCTGCCAAAGAAGGTTGCGCTACAGTTAAAAGACCAAGTCATACCTATGGCGCTGGAAGCGGATTCCATCACGACGATAGAGTTTCTCATTTGACATGTATCATCTACAAATATATGTATATAAATAACATATTATTAGGAAGTATTAAATTATAGTTCGTTATTAGGATTTAAGCAAAAAATCTTGTATCTGTTAATATAAAGGTTCTTTATGTTAAAACTATAGTTTATTTAAAATTACGTACCTTTTTTCTGCCCAAAATCCTTCCGAAGTCATCTATCTTTAAATAAATGTTCAAAATATCCCTATATACGTAGGTACCTTAAAGAAAAAATATGTGGATCCTTTCCCTGAAGTTCCAAATTTGATTTTAGTCTGCATCGCCAAGTCTTCTGCCCTTTCGAAAGATTACATTGAAGAGAATATATTATCGAGGCAAAATACCACCACATACCGCACATCTACCTTGTGAAATAGTTTAAGATCATGTTTTCATTAATTTAAACGAAATTTAACAAGATCCTAATCATACCTTCTAAATACGTGCTAGAAATTAACTGATAACAGTTCTAAATACGCCGAAATCTTTTAGTAGATGAGATTTCGCTGGTATAGCCCTCGCCTCTTTTACCGCGAACAAATTAACTCTAACCCTTTTAACCTAATTCTGGTCAGTTCGTTGGTAAGTTCGAAATATTTGTTCACCATAAAATGGTAATCTTAAGGAATATTTTTTTCCCATAGAACTATTGGTTCAACCAGTAATACACGTTTAAGTTTGTTGAGTACAGAGAGTTCTCTGGTCTGGATAACGAAATACCAACATCCATCCTTATATGTTTTTACTGTATGTACAAATACGCAAAGTATGGACAGCAACGAAGATTTGAATAAATAAAGTTGTCATTTTAATTAAACATAAGGTAGGTTTTACCACTGCAACGTGAGATCTCAGATTTGTATAATTTTGGTAGAACTTACGAAAATTCGTACGGGAACTAAAGTGCATCTTTATTATAGTCTTTTGTGGTAATAACGTCATAGAATATATTGTTGCTTGTATTACCAAAATAGCTTAAAGACTAAGAGAAGTAAACTCTTATTAGACCTTAACAGGAAACTTATAAAAAGGTACCTATACCTACCTATTATATATACTATATTTTAAAATCTACGTTGAAATTAATATTAAGAGGTTGTCCGTCACCGTTAATGTATTTTATTTTTAGGCTTTCCATAACAAGTTAAAACAAAAATTATATGAGTGTTTTTGGAAATTCGAAAATAAAATGATTCTCTACTGACTAAAGTTCAGACATTTCATTTTATAACTATAGATATTCTAGACAAAAAATAATTTCAATAAAATTCACATTTGTATCAAAGTCCAGATAGTGTTATAACGGTATTTGATATTAAAATGGAGACAGCCGTAGATTTATAACGACGTAGGTTCATTTAATCGCAGAAACCACCTTTTTCCACAAAAAATATATGAAGTTGCAGGACAATTTACATATAATTATACATTTTGGGAATTGTGCACTATTTCTAGATGTCTATGGAGAAATGGTAAAGCGTTTCGTTAAATTTGTGTGCTGGCGCAAGTAAGAAACGATCAAAAAATTTGCCGCCACAATTTTGTTTTAAATTTAGCACTAAATCTCGCCAAGAAAGAATTACCTTATTGTAATTTTAGTAAAAATAGCACAGATGGTATAATGTTACAACATTGTAAGCTCTGAGAGTACAGATATTATATTATAGACAGATATTTTACTGGCTGATGACTTCCAGTTGTTCAGAAAAGTACACTTGCAGACAAAATTAAGGTAAGCCGTCGCCTCTATGGAACAAAATTTAGTCCGACAACAAATAGGAAGGTGCATCTTTACAAGTTTTTCCAAAAACAACAAATAGGAAGGTGCATCTTTACAAGTTTTTCCAATAACAACAAATAGGAAGGTGCATCTTTACAAGTTTTTCCAAAAACGATTGAAATGCTTATCAAGATTTACAAAAATCTATTTAATAATATCAATTTGCATGTGAAAGAGTGACTCTAGCATCTAAAAACGAATGAATGAATTTATTTTATTTACAATATCGTTTTTAGATGCTAGATCTAAAAACGATATTGTAAATAAAATAAATTCAGAAATGTTACATGAAGTAACAGAAGATGCTATAGGGTATTTGTCAGTAGACACAGTTATGGACACAGAATAGACCACGTTATATCCCGTTGATTTTCTAAATTCACTGGAGCTTTCAGGGGCGTCTTCGTATAAGAATAAAAAAGGAACTCTTCTTGGTCTTACCAGAGCGGAAATAATTTAAATATAATCATTCCTCCGAGGGGGAATCGAACCCATAACCAATCGGGTTACTGCACCGCGATGGTCTCAATTCGCAATTGTAATTATATATTCCAAACAGGCTTATAGATGCCGCGTAATTTTTCAACGGAACAATACTTTTTTCACACTACTTAATCTTACACGGAACATAATTAGTCCCTCTTAATTGGCGTAGCAAATGCCGAAAATGTCCCTGAAAATCTCTGTAATCTCCAAAGATTTTTCATTCTAATTTAAAAGGCTGCAATTTTAAAATTTACAATAAAGCTATTAAATTAGTAGCCTGTTTTGTGCCCTAAATTAGATATGACTGGAAACAGAACAAGAAAATCACATCGATTTGGAAGACAAATCTCACTTATGACCACCCTCCTAGACGTCACCTCACTTTAGAAATGACTATACGTGCCGACAAAATTCGCCAGATGTTCACTGGCACACTTCTCCAGTAATACCTTAGGTTCCTCTTAGAATATTTAAATTGTGGAAGTGTTACTTATTTTTCCTTGCACCAAGAAAGTACCATTCTCATGTGTATATTTATGAATTTATTACCACGCCGTGTTCTTGTGATGCTGAGTGACTGACAGATAACGTACAGATGAACCTTCTGGTCGTAGAAAGCTGCAAATTGGCATGTAGGCTCCTCGAGGAGTGTAGTGAAGCACTAAGAATTTCTCTAAATACCTAAGTTCAGTGTTTGTATCTATTCAATACTCGTAGATATATATCATCAATATCTAGGTGTATATACACCAGTAGAAGGGGCGCACTTTTCAGGGAGTCGTTTCAGTGACATGGGAGAGGTTGGACGTGTGCTTGCGCTCGAAGCTGGTGTAATGGTGAGCCAGTGTATGGTTGTTTTAGGTGTTCTTTGATGTATATAGTGTTATAGGTAAATAGGCATACATTACATAAAGAAAACTGGAGATAACAGAAATAATCAATGTAATCTAATTTACTTAGGATTTTTGTTATGGATAAAGGATGGCAAACGAGCAGAAGGACCATTTGACGTCAACAAAATTGCTTTTCAATTTGGCATCACTTGATGGTTAACTTCGCCAATGAAAATCTACAAAACCAGAGATGTTGTAGACGCGTTGCCGACCTAGAGGTTACAGATGGAAGGGGGGGACAAGGTAATAATCCGCTATCAGAACCACCCAATCACATTTTGGGAAAAGGGTGGGTGGTAAAGGGAAAAAACCTGGCTTATATGCCATCGAACCGGAACACATCATTACATATTTTGCGGTTCGTCTTTGACATGACAGTGGTCGCGAGCCAGACGAAGGACGAACCTCCTACCACCTAAATACTGGAATACCCGCCTCTTACGGGACGCTATCTAGTGGCGAAGGGGAATTGTATTGAAAATCCGTCCCCTCAAAGAGAAAAAGAGAAGAGAGAGCGAGACACTTGTCCGGATCCGATGAGAATACGATATTTTTATTTTCTGAACGTAATGCCTTTGCCAGGATGGCCAAAACACTGAGAAAATAATTTTAAACGGGTTTATTTATTTATTAGATATTTATGATAATGAAAATTAGCAGCAAAAGACATATATAAAGTTAAATAAAAGTAAGCAAAAAATGCAATTCCACGTGACCGTGGGCGCCGCTTGTTATAAAGAAAACAAAATACCGAACAGAAACTATAATTTCTTACAAGTAAAATAAAAGTTATTTTACCTATAAGAAACAATTATGAGCAAAGAATATCTGTTTAGACATTCTTTGCTAATATGCATAAAATTTGCTAATTTAGTTGAAAGATTTCATGTGTCACATGTCTTATGTCGTGTGACACACGTAAACAGTATGCACTGTGAATATATTATAGTAATAACTCGTTGGTTCCCGCAACTTCATTTCAGATCTTTAATTCTTTTTATCAACGGAAAATGCCCATCAAGTCGATTTAAATTTGTTAAGGCAGCTTTTTCTTATTTCTTATAGTTTAGTAGTTCTGTATTGGTTCTACGTCAAGTGTACTATCTAAAACGATTATATCCTTAGTCTTTCCAGACACAAAACAAAATTTCGCCCAATTTTATCTAGTACTTTAAGAGACGTGCGCGTACAAACAGACAAACAGACAGTACTTTGAAAATTATAGATTCACTGCTGTTTTTTCTTACTTATATTAAAAATTTTTGTTTGGTGGTAGGAGGTTCGTCCTCCGTCTGGCTCGCGA